>JAJONR010012483.1:0-24171 GCA_029582245.1 Solanum etuberosum | reverse complement strand
TGTGGTCAGTGTGGATGAAATATTTTCTAGCACATATTCAGAGATTCCAAAACTAGAAAATGCATAATAAGTCAGAAATGAATATTCCCAAATAATAAGGCGAAAAAATAAATAACAAACAGAAAGATCTAATCTGAGTGTCCTATCCTATGAACCAACAAAGACCAAATGAATTTGCACCTAGGAAATCATAAAACCTGTGGTCAGTGTGGATGAAATATTTTCTAGCACATATTCAGAGATTCCAAAACTAGAAAATGCATAATAAGTCAGAAATGAATATTCCCAAATAATAAGGCGAAAAAATAAATAACAAACAGAAAGATCTAATCTGAGTGTCCTATCCTATGAACCAACAAAGACCAAATGAATTTGCACCTAGGAAATCATAAAACCTGTGGTCAGTGTGGATGAAATATTTTCTAGCACATATTCAGAGATTCCAAAACTAGAAAATGCATAATAAGTCAGAAATGAATATTCCCAAATAATAAGGCGAAAAAATAAATAACAAACAGAAAGATCTAATCTGAGTGTCCTATCCTATGAACCAACAAAGACCAAATGAATTTGCACCTAGGAAATCATAAAACCTGTGGTCAGTGTGGATGAAATATTTTCTAGCACATATTCAGAGATTCCAAAACTAGAAAATGCATAATAAGTCAGAAATGAATATTCCCAAATAATAAGGCGAAAAAATAAATAACAAACAGAAAGATCTAATCTGAGTGTCCTATCCTATGAACCAACAAAGACCAAATGAATTTGCACCTAGGAAATCATAAAACCTAATCTTGTAATGGCAAAAGGTCAATATGCTTTGGATTTATAACTTTTATTTGATTGATTAATGACTTTTTTTTTTTCTCTTTCTATCAGTTCTGCTTGTGTTCACTAATATAGAGGCAGAATTAGCGATCCTATGAGTATTCTTCATTCCATCTTTTCCTCCCACTTCTGTATCTTTAACAAGTTATATGAAGCAAATCTGATGTATCAGTCAATCAAACTCAATCAACTATCCCTTAAACTCCAAACTATAAAGTGCCTTTGATGTTATATCGCATGATACCTATTACCTATATAAGTAAACCAACCACACAAGCATTATGGCTCCTTAAAAGGAGAAAACACAGAGAATAATAAGCAGCGAGGGAGGAGCCTAGTAACCAAAACTGTGCTCATTAATGAATGGATAAACATATAATGGAAGACTTGGACTTTGTTGTCAACCTTTACTACTCAAAATATTATCAAAATTTCATCGTTTTAATCAATTTGTATTCTCTATCATCCATTTAGTACTCAAAAAATCATCAAAATTCTATCTTTTTATTCTAGTTGTATACTCTATTATTCATTTAGTACTCAAAAAATCATCAAAATGCTATCTTTTCATTCTATTTGTATACTCTGTTATCCATTTAGTACTCAAAAAAACATCAAAATTCTATCTTTTTATTCGATTTGTATACTCTATCATCCATTTAGTACTCAAAAAATCATCAAAATTCTATCTTTTTATTCGATTTGTATACTCTATCATCCATTTAGTACTCAAAAAATCATCAAAATGCTATCTTTTTATTCTATTTGTATACTCTATTATCCATTTAGTACTCAAAAAAACATCAAAATTCTATCCTTTTATTCGATTTGTATACTCTATCATCCATTTAGTACTCAAAAAATCATCAAAATGCTATCTTTTTATTCTATTTGTATACTCTATCATCCAATTAGTATTTTACAATTACCTACTTTTATATCCAACCAAACACTAAATAATGATTCAAAATAAATTTGCAAAGATCAATTTTTTTTACCTCAGGATGATACTGCAATCCATAAAACTTCTTTTCCCTATTCTCAATAGCAGCAACAGCTCCCTGATTACTCCTCGCCACAACCTCAAACCCTTCCGGCAACTTCACAGCCTCATCACCATGGCTCATCCAAACAACCTGTTTATCCCCAATTTGCTTATTCCCAAACAACCCATTATTCTTCTGAACCTCAATTTCCATTCTCCCATACTCATGCTTCTCCCCAACCTTCACAACTCCACCAAGGTTCTGTACAAGCAACTGCAACCCATAACAAATCCCCAACACATGAATCCCTTGCGACTCCACATACTCAATAAACCCAGATGGGAAACACGGCGCACCGTCAGCGTGGACACTGTGGGGTCCACCTGAGAGGATAATAACACGTGGGTTGAGCTCGGTTATGGAGTCTAACGATGAAGTGCCATTGATACAGAGTGAGAAAACAGATAAACTTCGAATTCGGCGAGTGATGAGATGGGTGTATTGAGAACCGTAATCTAGGATGAGTACGAGGTTTGATTTCTTCGCCTGAGTTTGAGGTTCCATTGCCGGAAAAGGAGAGAGCGGAAGGAGAATATACAGAGAAAAAATGGAGGCTAGGGTTTATGGAATGGTTTATGAAGGGCGGGAAGATGACAACTTTATATGGTTTTGTGGGGCCAACATAATATATATTAGTCATGAAAATCATGAGTATTTGAAAAAATAATGTTTTTAAAATAAAAAATATATATTTGAAAATTAAAGTTGTATTTGATAAAAACACAAATCGAAAGTTGTTGAGAAATGAGAACTATGAAAAAGAGATTTAATCATAGATATAAAAAAGATTTCATCAAATTCTAAAACGTGCAACACAAAACCTCACTAGCTGCTACTCAGAAAATTGCACTAAACATAAGAAATAGTAGAGATTGTTGGATTCTATTGAAAGTGAACGAAGAATGGTGGAAAAGTTGAAGTTGAGCTGAGTGAATGATGACGATGACGAGAAACATGTCTTTCGTCTTAACCCTTTAACAATACGAGTAAGTGTTTCTATATTTAATTATAATTAGGCTTCTATTTTTACTATATTTGTTAGTACTAAATCAGTCCACTCGTTAGCGCAATGATACATGAAATATATATATATATATAGTTAACAAATATAATTATTTTTAGTCAATCCAACCGTAAAAAAACTTAATCATAGTTGTGGACTTGTGGCCACAAGGTTTGTGAAAAAAAAAATCAAGTCACTGTAACTTTGATTTTTCTTTATCTCTTCTATAGAAAGTGGGGATGATACATGAGTTGGTATACTGATTTTTTAATCAACAAAACAGAGGTAAATCGATATAATTTTATGTAGATATTATATAACTGAATGTAATAATTTATGATCGAAATGTGACACAGATTGACTAGTTCTACACAAATCATCAGTCAATAAAGTTCTTATTCTTTATTCATACTTGAAATTAACAATGTATACAGATTTTGAAATTCATACACAGAATTATTTTTAAAACAATCTACTAGGAACATAACCATTTTCCCCCACCATGTGAGAGGATTTGCCTCTAGCTTTATTTATGATTATTTTTTATTTTCCTCATGATAATGATTTTCTTTTATTCTTCTAAATTTCCTAAAAATTGTAGCCAAATAAGGTTTGGAAAATCATTTTCAAATTGCCAACTTGCATGTGAAAAGCTGTCAATTTCCAAATTGTCAACTTGCCTGTGAATAGAGGTTATCAAAGGCTACAAATGATGGCCTTCTTTTATGAAGATATTGACTTGTAGACAACCTACTCCAAAAGTAAAAAGGTATATGTATCAATTTCTCTATCTTAAAAAAAATATTAAACTAATATCATTTTTAGTTTATGATAAAATTAGTAATAGAATTGTTGAAAAATCTTTGGTTATTCAAAAAGTTTTTTATTTATTGTCCAAATACCTATTGTAGTGAACAACAATAGTTGTAGTAGAGCGATAAATACTCTGACATGTTTAAGCAACTTAATTAAAGGTCTCGAATTTGAGTCTTGAATGTGAAATCGTGTTTGTTAGAAAGTGTTTGACCGACTTTTCGACTTAATGCGGACCAGAAAGAAAAACAAATGGCAGTGTGAAAGAAAAAACACAATAAAATGAATTTTTGAAAATCTTGAACTAGTTCATATAGTAAACAACTTTTGTACCTAAAAGCACTGTTAATTGGTACCTCCAATAATCTAATATGTTATTTAACTATATCAACTATAATCATCATAACAACATTTTAAAAACAAACTCTATGTAAACAAGAAGATATATACTAGCTAAGGAGTATAAATTCTCATTACAACAAAAAGAAAAAAAAAGGGTAATGAATGTTCATGAAAGAAGCTAAATTTAGCTACACAAGAAAGAGGTTTGAAGTTGGAGAACAGTATACATAATTGATTCTTCAAGAACATCATCTGTGATTTGAGTCAGAACATCTTCAGTATCGTCTCGTATATCGAGCCATGAACCAGATTTTGCCAAGTCAGTTTCAACATGGTCATTCAATGTAGGTTGTTCCATCAATGGAATAAGGTGTTGTCTCACTTCATTCATTACCTTTTCCACTAGATGTTTTTCTGGTGGAAAGGACCAGATTTTGGGTTGAAAGAACGATAGCCACGGAGGAAATCTGAAGTGAGAATCATATGCTTCTAGTAGAGCTTCATTTGTGTAGTCCATAAGAAGTTTAGGCTCAGAATGACATTGTAGTGCTAATGTCTCTAGTTCATCGGATAGCATTGCATCGAGCATTTGTTCTGAAAGATGCCTATTTAGCCAAAGCTCTTCCCAATTCAAGTGAAGAGTATGCAAACTTGACTGAATGTAAGTACGAAGGGCGTCAGGTTCAGCACGATTCAGTATGGCATTTTCAGTGGATTCCTTGTTCAAACATCCCTCAAAGTCGATACGACGTGGTTGTAATACAGTGCCAGCTGCAAATGATCATGAAGTTTAGTGACTTTGCTGTTATAGTGGATAAAGTTTAGTGACTATACGTGAAATTATCTTGAAGATTTTGTGTTACTTACATGGTTCATTTCTTGAAGGGCTGATTAGATCATCAGTGAAAACTGGTTCCAGGACTGACACCGGACTTGGGTGATCTCCTCTGTCCATAATGCTGTCAACACCTCTTAATTTGTACATGCTATATGGACTCGTAGATGAAACGTTTATTGAAGAATCAGGAGACCAAACTTCTGAAGGTGAAGCCTAAAGAGGATTATGGTGCAACAGGAGTAAGATTTTTATGGAGTAAACAGAAAACAAGTAATATCAAAACATGTTTCACAATATTTCCGTGACATATTAGTGAGAGAGGATGCAGAACTTACCACCATTGAGCTATTGAGATGCTGGCAGTCCTTGTGTCTTTGAGGACTTTGAAAATCAGTATGTGTTGGCTCACGGGGCAATTCCGCTATACTTATATCTGCAAGAAATGAATGTTAACAACTTAAAATTCTAAAAGTCAATGTGCATATGAAGACCAGAGAATTCTTAAATAAATGGAACAGAAACCTACTGTCGTAACTCATTTGTTCAGGATTACTTTTGAGATCCTGTTTTGAACTATAGTTGAACAAACGATCATGCTCGGGCGAGGAAAGAATCCTTTCCAATGTTCTTGAGGGTTGTGTGCTCATCACAGCTTCACCTGTAGTATTGACAAAGTTCAATCTTTGAGAAAGATGTCTCTTTGCCTCCATAGATATATCCAGTTCCCGTTTCTTGGTGTTGCTTATGGCAGACGCGTCCAACTTTTTACGCACTTTTTCAGTCAGAAAGGAGACTTTAGGTGCTTCACTTGTGGATTTTTGTTTCTTCTGTGCCTCATTCTTGCTGTTGGACTCGGTGAACGAGTTAGTGGATCGTGCAACAGTAAGGCATGAACTTCCCCCTTCATTAACAACTTCTAAGTTCTGCCTATCGCTGACGCTATGAAGCTTATGTACAGTACTTCCTACTGAAATCAAATGCTTCTCTTTCCATTTTTCTCCCATTGCATATTTCAGTTTCCTCTTGATATCTTTGAAAGAAAAGTTCTTGTGCTGCACATTTTCCCCTTTAGTACTTGTGCTATGATGAGACTGCATAGACGAGCAATAGCAATCAACATTTTCAGAACATCGAACAGTTCTAGGAATCGGCTTCAGAACAACTATTTTATTTGAAGGCCGGGAGCTGGAACTTTCTTTGGATGCAGATTGATGATGCTTCTGTTCACTCTTTGAAATGTCACAGTCTGGTAGCTTGTTACTCATGAAGGAATTGATCGAATCTCTTGCCAGTTGCATGTTTCGGATTTGCTTAGCTAAGAGTGAATTTGGATCTTGTAGGAATTTCAGAAACAAGTCTCCATTTGAATTTAACATCTCTAATGCATTGGAAAACTGTTCAGGCTCATAGCTCACACTACCTTTGCTGATATACTTCCTGTCTATGAACATTTGATCGATAAATGCTTTAGCACTCGTCTGAAGTACTTGTAATCTGATCTCATCAAGCTGATTATTCTTAATGGCACTCCTCTTTGAATCTCCATTTTCTTGATGAATCTGACTGCCAATAGCTTCTAATATGGACACCAATTTTAACTTATGAACAGACATTTCTGCTGAACCTGACGCCTGCTGAATATCCGCGGTCTCAGTATCCTTCCAATTGTAAACAGGTGACTGATTCTTACAGCTCTTCTTTGATGATGGCTTGTATTTACTTATCATATGATCAAATAGTCCATAATCTACTTCTTCGTGTTGCTCATTTCGGGCTATGATTTGAGTGCTCTTCGGCATTTCACCAGAAATTTCTTCTTGAATCGAAGTCTTTATCCTTTTATCACCCGTACGAACTCCTAAAACTTCCACTTCAGCTCCATCCTGAGACAAACAACTCTCAAGTCATTACCTTTACTCAAAAGTTGCATTGATAATGTGCTACAGGCAGTGACGGAGTCAGAATTTTTAACAAGAAAATTCAAAAAGAGTCAAGAATGTCCACAGCTTTACTCTATTTTGCACAGTATACTTCTCCGGAAAATAGGATTCAATCGAAACCCCTTCATTACATGTAGCTCTGCCCCTGCCTATAGGGTCATTATCTTATCTACAAGGATATCGAAACACATTTTTCTTCCTTAAGAAGTAAAAACCACTTGTCTTATGACTACATTGCTATAAGAACTTCAGGTACACAAAACCTAAGTTGGGTGGACTCTTCACTTTCGATGCTGCACCTGTGTCGGATTCTCCAAGAATACACTACTTTTGGCAAATCCGACACGCAGCCCTTGACATTTTTGAAGAGTCCGAGTTACATCGCACAAAACAAGAATTATTCTTTTTCCTTAACCCTGTGATGCAAGAACCTTAAAACTAGATTTGGTTAAGTTCTAGTACTACATGTTTTGTGACAATTAGATAAATGGTTAAATTCTCCAAACAAACTTACCTCATAGCCATATAATTGGTCACTACAGTAAGTTAAAGCATCAATCTTTCTTGGATTTTTGCCTGCAAGATCAAAAACCCAATCATTCATTAACATCAGTGCACAACAAGTGAGGTCCGGGAGGGTAGGATTTACGCAGACATTACTAGCTCGTGCTTTTATGAAGGTAGAGAGACTGTTTCCGATCGAATAATTCTAACCACATACCTATAACATTCTTAGTAGAAGCTTTCCCATTTGAAAGCAGCTTCTGTTTCCTCTGATTTTGACCAAAATAAAGGCTACTAATCAATCCCCACATACAATTAAGCTGACTCTTATCAATCTGTTGTGGATTTCTTGATGATCTCTTTTTCTCCATCACAAATGAACACTTTTCTCTAGCCTGAAATTTGGGCACAAAATCAAGAAACCATAAAGTGTCTAACTTTATTCACAAAATGAGACTTACAATACACAATTCTTGATTTACATAGTTATCAGATACCTATTGCTGATACGAGATAAGAGATATCCAATCAATCAGTCAAACTGCATACAAGTTGATTCAGACACCAGAAGAGAAAAACCATAATTCTTCTCAAATGTGTTAATGTTGAAGAAAGTTGGAGTAATTTTTATTTGGAGAAAAACAAAAGAGTGAGAGACAAAAGTAGCATCAAATGAGGAAGAAATTGAGATTTTTTGTTTGTTTTGCATTTAACAAAATGATGTTGACTTATGCTATAACAAAATACACTGTTTTTGTCTCAACCACTATCCATGAATTCCTTTAAAACACTATCTTTTCATTAAATTAAATTAACAGTATCTACATTATTGTTTAGTGTACAATTAGTATTCTAATTACCTGTTCTTGTTTTTTTATCGAGTGTCAGACTAGAATACAAGTTCATGTCTGTTTACTGTTGAAAAACCACTGAATCAGAACTTATAAACTGTGTTCTAAGTGAAAGTATATTTCAAGATTCTACCAACGTGGCTCGTGGTGAGATGTTTGAAATTCCTTTATTCTTAATCAGAGATTTCGAATTTTAATTATTGGAAGTGAAAAAGAATTTTGATGAGAGTGTTGTATCTAGAAATAGACTCTGAGTGCCTGATTACGATTTAATGGACCTCAATACGAGTATCGGACGCCTCATGAAAAAATAAATTCTTTTTTTTAAAAATAAAATAAATTAAAACAATTTGGGGCTTCTGCAGAATTTAGGTAGAAAAAATACTTGTCCTTATTGTAGCCACTGGTTGTATGACTCATGTAGTAACTGATGCTCACAATATTTTAATAAGAAAATATTAAAAACAGCTTTAAACTTCACGTGAATTATTAGTTTCTAGTTTCATCTCCTGAATTATTGATAGTCTTAAAAACACCCGTTTTCTTGGCTACCGAATTTGAATACACCCCATAATCTTGCAACATAAGTGAAATACATTCCTGAATTTTCGTCAAGTTTAGGAGGAGTATTTTCAACAGTTCTCTCGACTTTTTATTAAGAGTCTCATGCCCTTATAAGCAGGGGCGGAGGCAGCATATACTTAGGAGTTCATCTGAACCCCCTTCGACAGAAAATATTACTATTTATACATGGTTAAAATTATTTTGTAGGTATGAATAATAGATGTCGAACCCCTCCCACTAGTTCATGTGTTTACTTCTCAGATTTTGAACCCCCTTATCAAAAATATTGGCTCCGCCACTGCTTATAAGAATTTGAGACCACATGCTATGTTCTGCGGCAGATCAATGGTGATTGGGGATGTATCTAAGTTTAGTTAGTCAAGTAGATGAGTGTTTTTGAGACTATCAATAGTTTTAAAACAAATCAATAATTTACACTAAATTCAGGGATATTTTTAATATTTTCTCTCGCGTTTAGAACAATCTATATATGTGTAAATTAAATCTCTTTTTATTTATAAGATGTTTATTCCATATCTAAATAAAAAAATGACTAAATGAGATAATAATTATCTCATGCATGTCTCATTTATAAATATATTTTCTCCGTCTACTTTTACTTATTTAATATATTAAAACTCAATATTTATTTTTATTTATCCAGTTTGAAACTTATATATAAAAATATAATTTGGCATGGGCTTGATCACCCTCAATAATAAAGGAGGGGGCAAAAAAAGATTTTGCAAATAGACATTTAATTGATATTCCTTCACCAACCAGCAATTTTAAATTATTGAGTTATCTAATCAATTAAAGAACTTTCATTTTCATATAACTTCACATATTATTGCATGGATTTTTTTTCTCAATATTTTAATTAAAGTTAATAAAAAATATTAATTTGGTTACTTGAAAATTAGTCAAATGTCGGTTAGTAAATATATCTAAACTTTTTCTGGTAGGCATTTTTGTGATTGTTTTATTATATAGTACAGGAATATCACTATTAACTAATGTGGTGGATGACTAGATCTAACTTTTGAGTAGGGGCGGGGATGGTACGATATTAATAATTTCGATTTTTTAGAACTAAAAAATATTATATTATTATCGTATCAAATTAAATTGGCATGATTTGGTATGTTAAAATTTGGTTTTGATATTTTAATACTTTAACATACGATATATTAGTAATCATAATTTAGTTAAAATTATAATTACTTTCTTTAGACAAGTAAAAATTAACCTAATTTGCATAAAATTAGAAAAAAGAGTGTGTTTGAGAGAGACATATTGTTCTCCCAATAAATATACATATGTACACAACTAGTGCCATGAAAAGTGGCCGGTAACCAATAATTGACATTTACAACCAAATAACTATAATAATAATATAATCAGTGTAATCGAATCGGGTCGAATAGAAGCAGAACAGAGTGTACATTGATTTTTTCTTACTCGTAAAGATTGAAAAAATGTTTCTAAAAAGCTCTCACTCAAGTACTCCGTCCGTTCATCTTTACTTGTGCATTATATTAAAAATAGTTGTCAAACAATACTTGTCCACTTTGAAAAATCAAGAGCTAATTTACTTATTTATGTCTATTTTACCCTTGCTATGAAATACTATACAATATCTAATACATTTCCTGAAGCATTACATTTAATATATTCAAACGGTAATCTAGTAATATTACCCCCTATTATTTATTATTTCTTAAGATGTTTGTCAAGTCGATAATGAATAACTATTGTTGGACAAAAGAAGTAACTCATAATAAAATAATTTCTTAAAAAATAACTTATAAACACAAAAGCAGACATAGAAAATAATAACAATATCTACATAACATTCAAAAAAAAAAAAAAACAGATAACCTTAAAAAATAATGTGATAACTGAAGCAAAGAACATCATGTATTAACAAAAATTGAAAGGGAAGAAACTATGATATTAATACTAATGCTACCGAAATGCAAGGCGATAACACTCGATCATAAAAAGAGAGTCAATGTATATGTAATCTTTCAGCAAAAGAGTATCAGTTGAAACTCTATAAATAAGGTCATTTTTGTCATTATTTAAGAGTGTGTCTCGATGATCACTGAAAAAAAACAAATTAAAAATCATTATACCTCGAATTCAGATACCAACAAAATCAAAAATGCTAAATGACATATATCGATGGATTACAAAAACGATATCGAACACATGACTTAATGAAAATTGTTTTTTATCTAAGCAAAATATGTCCAAATAACATAAATGGAGACACCATAGGATTCCAAAATACAAAATAGCAAATTGACATTAAAAAAATATATCATTTCTAGACAATTTCTTACTGTGTCGACACTCTAATCTCAAAACCCTAAGTTTTAAAGGTGCTTTATTTAATTTAATTTGATGAATTTGTTTTATTGGGAATAAAAACAAAACATTAAAGGGACCACATATTTCCACTATAATATATACCAACTGCTACATTTATTATTGTTTTTGACTCTTTCTTCTTACAGTCTATTCTAAAGTTTTGATGATTATGAACCTCTACTACAACCACTACTACACATTTTGTGTGTGTATTTATTTCATTCACTCTATAATAATAAATATATATATTCTAGTGTTTTCTTACTTCACATGAAAAGTCATATTTTTTTTTTATCTCATGTAATCATGAAGTTTACAACTTCAATAGTGTTGAAAATATCATTAACTAATAAAAATGTGCTTCAATTTTAACAGCTTAAACTTTTAGATGAGACAGTTATTTTTATTAGTTAATGATATTTTCAACAAATATTAGGTTAATTTTTACTGTAGCTGGTGACTATTGTATGTTGGTTTTGATTGAAGAGAATATAATATTTGATATAAGATATATAGTTAGTGTTTTATATTCGTTCAGTGAATGAATTGTTATCGTAAGGACATATTCAGTGTAATTTTACGGATAAAATTTAGGGATGATAAAGTATATATAGATTTTACAGTTTATTTTTATATATTTTTGTGAGATAAAAATATTATTTTTGATGGTCTCTCATCTAAGAGTGAGTTTTCAAAATAAGGTTACGAGAATAATATAACTGGTGTTATCTTATATCATTAAAAATGAAAACATTAAAATTGGTGCATAAATTTTGGAAGGTTCTCTCCTTTGAAATAATATATTTAGTAATTATTTTTTTTGAAAAAATCCGTTTGAACAAATTATAAATCAAATGAGAAAATGTTAGATTACTGTTTGCAACAAATTTTAAACATATGAAAAATAAATCAACCACACAAATAAAATCTGAAGAAACATAACTTTATTGATAAATATGCGGGTACAATTCTGTTCCTCCCTTGATTCTACTCTCCTAAGATTTATCCATGATTCGAGTGCTGTTAGTGGCGTATTTCTCGAACTAAGATGATTTAGATTTGACCTCTATATAAATATTCCATGAATTTGCGAAATATTCGAGATGTCTTTTAAGGGAATTTAGTACCCTTTATATAGACATGAACTAGGGTTTAGGGTTGAGTAGCCTCTAAGAAATCTAATTGAAACTGAACACACTTTCTAAAGTCCCAATTCGAATTGAACACGTCTTGTAGAGTCCCACAAAATTTCAATGTCTACAATTACATTTTAAAATTTTATAAGTTATTGCAAACGTTTGACGACATTCTAATATTTTGTATGTATGATTGAGCAATATCGACAGGAGATGACACAGTTTCAACTTACCTTGGACGTGACCAATAGATAAGTGGTTGTGGAGGACCCATATTATAATAGAAGTTTACTAGGTAGTGAAACGTTGTCTTGCTTATCCTTCCATATTAGTCGTAATTTTATTATGCGTACAATTTCTTGTATTTCGATGTTTGTTACTATATGATGTTTTTGATACTTCGATTATCACATCAAATTGAAGCAATTCAGCCTAAATATTCAGAACTAAAGTCCATAAAAGGCAACAAGTGTCAGCCCAACCATTAATATTTCTTTCAGGCCCAAATGTCAGCCCAACCATTTGTCTTTCTTTCAGGCCCAAATGTTCTTTTCTATCAAGCCCAAAATACTAAATGGCCCAACAATTTATCTTTCTTTCAGGCCCAAACGTTCTTATCTATCAAGCCCAATATGATAAATAGCCCAACCCCATTTGGAGAAACTACAAAATTAGACATACTCTGCTACTATATATACTATTATTATCTATACTTTCAAAATATTACGTATCTTACCACATAGAGTTTTCGACCATATATTGAGGAAAATACACTTAGATACATGTATTTCTGCCATCAGATACACTAAAATAGGGAGAGAGACAAGTGAGATGGGGGGAGGGGGGGAAGCGAATGTATCTAGTCATGTATCCCAGATACATGCGAATCACACTAGATACATGTCTCTGTATGTATATGGTGTTATTCACATGTATTTGGGATATCAAATACATAGGAGAGTGGCGAGCGAGATGGGAGGGAGGCGAGCACGATTTGTTATATATTCCAGGTACATGCGAATCCACTTGGATATAGTGTTTTAGAACAAATTACACCTAATAGTGACCCTATGTATCCCAAAATACATGTATATGGACACACCAAAATCTGTTAAGATACGTAATATTGCAAACTATAGTGTATCTAAGCAATTAACTCATAACTAGTGAGATTTACGTAAGTTTCCCATAATCTTTCTATCAGGCCCAAATATTCTTACTTACCAAGCCCAAAATGCTAAACAGGCTCAATCTTTAGAAGTTGTAAATAAAGTAGTTGAGACAGTTAAATCCTGACGACGTCGTTTTTCACCTTCCAAAAAATCTTCTCCTTAAACCCCTATCCTTTCCACTGACACACTCAAAAACCTCTGAGCAAAACTCCGGCAACCGGAAAAACCCCTCCGACCAAACTCCGGCGAACATGCCGTTCACCCTTCTCTCTCCTCCACCTTTCCCTTCACTTCTCCAGCATGCCCCACCACCCCTCCAATTCAAACCCTTCATTTCCCTCCACCATCTCCGCCTCAAGCACCCCACCACCCTCACCACCGTTTCCGCCATCGGCGCCGACGGGAAGTACTACCCCACCCCCTCAGACGATGACCCACCTGAAGCACCGGAAGATTCAATGCATGGTGTGAACAAATTTCAGCAAATTCAACGGCAAGCAGCTAAAGCAAGAAAACAACAAGAAGAGCTTTTCAAGAAAGAACAGTCCATTTTTGTAAATGCATTAGCTGATGTTGAAGATGCACCTGATAATCCTCTTGTGAATGATAATGACAGTGGGGATGATTTATTTGGTGAAATTGATAAAGCTATTGCTTTGAAAAGAAAAGAGTTTGTAAAACAGGGGCTTTTAAAGCCTAACCCCAAGAAATCAGCTTTAGTTGAGGTTGAAGTTGAAGGTATAGATGAGTTGTTGCCTGAAGAAGTTGTTGATTTGGAGGAAATTAGTGAGCTAACTGGATTGACTGAAATTTCGGAAGGCGAAGAAAGTGAAGAAGAAAGGTCTGATTTTGAGGTAAGTGATGATGTGGTTAAAGCTGAATTTTCAGATTTATCTTCATTTGATATTGACTTTGATGAGTATGGTAAAGCAAAGCCAAGAATTGCAGAACCCAAGTTTAGAATGAGTTTAGCTGAGCTTTTAGATGAGAGTAGAGTAGTGCCAGTATCAGTTTATGGAGATTTAGAGGTGGAAATTAGTGGTATACAACACGATTCGCGGTTGGTTGAGAGTGGTGATTTGTTTGTGTGTTGTGTTGGGATGAAAACTGATGGACATTTATATTTATCTGAGGCTGATAAGAGAGGGGCTGTTGCTGTTGTAGCTAGTAAAGAGATTGATATTGAGGAAACTTTGGGGTGTAAAGCATTAGTCATTGTGGAGGACACGAATGCAGTGCTTGCTGTGTTAGCTGCTTCGTTTTATAGGCATCCGTCTAAAAGTATGTCCGTGATTGGGGTTGCAGGAACTAATGGAAAGACTACAACTTCTTACTTAATTAAGGCAATGTATGGAGCAATGGGATTGAGGACGGGCATGTTGAGTACAGTAGGGTATTATATATATGGGGATAACAAGTTAGAGTCCCCTCATACAACACCTGATGCAGTTTTGGTTCAGAAACTGATGGCAAAGATGGTTCATAATGGGACTGAGGCATTGGTAATGGAGTCTTCTTCTCATGGGTTGGCATTAGGTCGGTGTGATGAGGTTGATTTTGACATTGCAGTTTTTACCAACTTGACACGGGATCACTTAGATTTTCATGGGACTGAGGAAGAGTATAGGGATGCTAAGGCTAAGTTGTTTGCTAGGATGGTGGACCCAGCACGACACCGCAAGATTGTGAATATTGATGACCCTAATGCAGCTTTCTTTGTTGCACAAGGAAACCCAGATGTGCCTGTTGTGACTTTTGCAATGGAGAATAAGAGTGCTGATGTTCATCCTTTAAAGTTTCAGTTATCTCTCTTTGAGACTCAAGTGCTGGTCAACACACCTCAAGGCATATTGGAAATATCTTCTGGTTTGCTTGGAAGGCATAATATCTATAACATTCTTGCAGCAGTCGCTGTTGGAATTGCGGTTGGGGCACCTTTGGAAGACATTGTCAAAGGTATTGAAGAGGTTGATGCAGTCCCTGGTCGATGTGAGCTGATAGATGAGGAACAGGCTTTTGGAGTAATTGTAGACTATGCTCATACCCCTGATGCTTTATCAAGACTACTTGATTACGTGAGAGAGCTTGGCCCTAGGAGGGTTATAACTGGTAAGCAATCAGCAACTTCTTCCTCCCTCCATTCAGCAAGGGTGCATTTAAATGCCCGTGTTAAAACAGAAAGTCTTTGCTTTTTTTATGCATGCTTCTCCGCATAAGAACTTAGGTGGAGCAAATTTCCAAGCTTCATGTTTGGAAAGTTTTCATGTTCTTAGACTGCGGTTTATTTATAGACATAGACATACACACATGAAAATATATGTGCTTTATTCCTGTATGTAAAGAAAATGTTAGTGAATAGAGCAACAACCTAGAAGTTATATGTATACTTTATATGGCGTTTTTGAGAAAAGTAATCAAGTCCCACATAGTTATTTTGTTGAAGGATTTTAAGATATTTCAAGATTACGAGTATAAACCAAGCTAGGACACAAAGTTAGAGATGTTGGCCTGCAGATGTTGCCAGCTACCCTTGGACACTCATTGTTTTTCCCTAAAGCATGAACCAAATTTGTTTTCACCATTAACTGTCATCCCCTTTTGTCCTTATTAACATTTCTCATTAATGTTCTCAATTTTTCTTATTCTGTTATCTATTATTTTTTACTATGGTGTAATACCTGTTTCTTTGCTTGAAGTTTTTGGTTGTGCTGGAGAGAGCGACAGAGGGAAGAGACCCATAATGGCAAAGATAGCAACAGATAAAAGTGATGTGACGATTCTGACATCCGACAATCCAAAGACTGAGGATCCTTGTAAGTATCATAGCTTGAAGAAGATGTAACAGAGAAGGTTTCTGGAAATCATCATATTTGAGATTATTTGGCTGTCTTTCTCTTTTTCACTATAAGATCACAGATCACTGAAATATGCATTGGTAGTTGCCGATCTGTTCTTATAAAAGTAGTCTCTTTCAGTTTCCTATCTGAGCATTTAAGCTGGATTTTGATCTCTCTTGTTTACTAGTTGTCCGTCTTCTCTTATCTGCTGTGGCACTGTCTATGCACTCAATTCCAATTAGATTAGTGTCGATTTTGCTTTCTTCACATGTTTGGGTGTCGACACTGAAGCTATATCATCTTATCTTCTATCAGTGGACATCTTGGATGATATGTTGGCTGGTGTAGGATGGACTATGCAGGACTACTTGAAATATGGAGAGAATGATTACTACCCCCCTCTCCCCAACGGCCATAGACTCTTCGTACATGATATCAGACGTGTCGCTGTGCGCTGTGGCGTTGCCATGGGTGAGGAAGGTGATATAGTTGTAAGTTCCTTGTCTCCATTCTTCTTCATTTGTCCTTTTATTGTTTTCAAAAGCTAACCGATGGTACAGGCTACAACTTATATGGGTAAAACATATTCATAATAGAAGTGCTCACCAGGCAATTCAATTTTACTATGTGTTGTTTAATCCGGTTCCTGTTAACCACCCTGCAGGTGGTTGCTGGCAAAGGCCATGAGGCATTCCAAATAGAAGGAGAGAAGAGGGAATTTTTCGATGATCGAGAGGAATGTAGAGAAGCTTTACAGTATGTTGATGAACTTCACCAAGCTGGAATTGACACAAGTGAATTCCCATGGCGGTATGTACCTTTGTCTTCTGTCTCAATGTTTTAGTGTAGTTGAGGTCTTCATCTAAGATAAAAGGAAGATTCTTACCTTGCTGTTTGCGAGAACAATATTTTCTAGTTCCCGTTTGGTAGCTTAAGGTTATTGTTTTCAAGTCGTTTCTCATGGCTAATACCACACATACCCAATCGTTTTTGTCATAAAGGAAGGAAATGAAAAGGCTGGAGAATAGGAGTACGAATGAAATTGTTAGTTTGATAGGACGAGGCCAACTTTTATCCTGGCTGTATAATTAACCCTCTTATTGCTATGCTTCTGTAGGTTACCAGAGAGTCACTGATACGATGCCATAAGGTGTATGTTAAGATCTTGACAGTGTGCTGACGGCAGATAGCCATTGTGGAGTGCCCATTAAGCTTGAATAAACATTGTAAGTTTCTTCGCGTCCCACCCCCTCTTCTCCCTTTTGGCTTTTCACAATCTAGAAACATGAAAGCTACTTCATTTCCTTTTAGTTTTGATCTTTTCTCCTGAAATAGGATTTAATTGCCTTTTCTTTTGGGCAGATTAGCACTTATGCCGCCATTACATGGTGATTTTCTAGAGAAACGGCAACACAACTCCCAAAGCAAACTCCAGTTTTGTAAGAACCTATAGCCTGATTTTGACTGGGATCTCCATATCTAGAATGAGATTCATTAAGGGGCTTCACGGCTCTCCCACCCTTCGTTGGATTATGTTTGTCTAGGGAAGTACATAGAAATGAAGAGCAATTATTGAGTCGAGATGCTGTTCTAGTGGAAAATCTTTCTTCAACAACTGTGTTATATGACAAAAAAGTTGCACCCTTTGTATTAGACACAGCCAAATACTGCCTCTGATGCATAAATGGGCATCTACTCTAGGATATACCACACAATTGTCTGTTATTGCTTTAAGTCTCGGTGAACTGAGTAATCCGGTACTTATGCAGGTGGGAGGTAAACCTGGTCGAATAGTCCAGGTGTGGACAAGTTAGTCTAGCCGTTACCATTATAAAAAAAGTTCTCTGTTATCTCTACTCTTTATCTACTTTCTTGGCAGTGTCTCTGTGTCTGCCTCCTGAACAGTTTTAACGCCTTCGCGTCCGATGGTTTTCAGGGGTTTTGCCATCAGAATCCACAACAATGCACAGAGTTAGATTCTTGATCTTTTTTAACTCTGAAAAATACATATAAAGCACTATATTTCACTATAGTGTAAAACAAGTAGGCTCTGGTTAGTTTGTTCACTGAAAAAAAAGTAGGACTTAATGTGGTGTCCATGTCAAGTTGGAGCCACATGCATCTTCTTAATAAATGATATCTCATTACATTTAACGTTACGGTCCAATGGTCAATGAAGTGGGAGGAAACCTATTAGATCTTTATATCTAGCGGAAGTGAAAAAGAAAACACTATAAACTTTAAGCTTTGATGAGCAAAGCTATCTAATAACTGTGCAAGTAGGAGGTAGCAGATTTCCCATAGAATAGTTGAGGTGCGCACAAATTGCTTTGAGCACTACAATCGTCACCTAAGTAGCGCGAACTTTTCACTTTTGATGTTGTACCTGTGTTACATACTCCAAAATATACTATTTTTGGAGAATTCAACATACACTTGTTTTGATATTTTTGAAGAGTCTGAGTAACGGGTCATTACATCAAATTATGTGATATACTTTCTATGCAAGATGCATACATGAGCTATACAAACACGTAAGTGCAAAGTATATTATTAGGTAAGATACTTAGGTATATTCATTACCTACCCTACTAACTCAAAGTCGGCGGATCCAATCATGAGTTTGCGAGGTTCTCATACTTCGAATTTGGAATATATTTGCACGTGCATGTACAATCAGAGATATATTTCAGAATTCAGTCTTGCAACTCAACTAGTTTGAATTTCTCTATTCTTAATCTATTTATCCCGTCCTTGTTAGAAACCATTAAAAACAAGAAATTCAAATTAGTGACCACATTGGATGAACACAAATTGATTGCCGTATGTTCCACTCAATTCAGCCAAAATTGGGAACAAGTTGAAACATATTTTGAACTTCAACCAAATTTGTCACATCATGTTTTTGCCTCTTTTAATTTGATAGTGATATATAACAGACAATGAAAGAAACATAATTCATTGTCTTTAAATTATTTGAAGTATGTTACTCTTCATTTATTTTCGTAGTCAGAAAAATTTAAATCCGAAATCTCTTTGATATGGATATAAAGTGAAAATTCTGAAATTATTGGAATTAAACATTGCCCCAACTATAAAAATTTATCATTGCTACTTTTAATATAATTAGTAATTTCATCCAGAAAAGTCCAAACTTCTAGAATATTTTTTTTTTTACTTTGTAAAAGGATTAAAAAATACTGTCACTCATCAGCAATCAAAATCATATAAGCAGATTTTGAAAATCACAATGATAGGACAATTGAAAATGACAGAGGTGAGGAGCTTAGAAGCATAATAAATAGTAATATGTTCAAGGTCACATTTTTATCCGGTGAAAGTATTAAAAATATTCCTAAATTCAACATGAATTATTGGATTGATTTTTAAATTATTGACGGACTTAAAAACATTGTTTGCTTAATTAACTGAACTTAAATACACCTTCATCTTGCAACATGAGTGAAATACACCATTAAATTCTCGTTAAATTTAAGAATGTTTTCAACACTTTTTTCGACTTTTTATCGAGAATCTCATGCTCTGTAAAAAAAAGAGTGCTCTTAGAATTGTAAATAGCTCGGAGATGATTCAGAGGCGGTTTAAAGATAACATGAGCTAAACGACATCGTATAAGTCAATCAACGCTCATGCTTCGTGATTGTCAGCAGCTCTTCTTGGAAAAACAGTAGATCCAAGTCCACTCATCAAACTCATAATTTTCCCCTTTGAATTCACCTTTTGTATGATTGAGAAGTAAATAATAGTTCCTTTTTCCTCTTTTTCTTCACTGATTCTTCATATTTTCAAGAATTATCTGTTTTTCTGTAAATACATTTGTATGGTGATGAGCTAGCTGTGAACCCATCAAGAAAAAAGAGAATTTTTTTTATTGAAATTGAGAGAACCCCATGGATTTTCTGAGAATTACTTCTGTAATTTTCATCTGTGGAGTTCTACTGAACTTTCCTGCTATAGTTACAGCTGGTGATATTGTTCATGATGATGACTTAGCTCCCAAGAAGCCTGGTTGTGAGAATGATTTTGTGCTGGTATACTTTTTATCTGAGTTTCTAATGTTTGATTTCTCTTCGACCCAGTATGTTTTAGGTGATTATCTTATCTGGGTGTCTTTCAGTTTTGTGTGTTATTGCTTTGTTGTGGTTGGACTAGTGAAAATTTAGTTGTTAAAGGTGTTGGTTGTAGCTTGATGTGATGTTACTTTCATTTTCTCAGCTGGGTTTTTCAATTTTGTGCGCTTTTGCTTTGTTGTACTCGGGCTAGTGAAAATTTATCGGTAAAAGGTGTTATCTTTAGCTTGATGCTATGGTACTTTCGTTTTCTCATCTGGATTTACTCTATTTTGTTAGTTTTCCGCTTTCTTGGGTTCGGGCTTATGAATATTTAGCTATGAAGAAGTGTTGATTCTTGTTTGATCCTATGATACTTGTAATTTTCTTAAGTGGGTTTCCTGTACTTGTATGTTGTGCTTGGACTAGTGAAAATTTAGTACTCAAAGGTGCTATTTTTAGCTTGATCCTATGTTTTTTTTTTGGATAAGGTAAAGTGTTTTATTGATGATTATTGATTAGTATTAAGAAGGTACTTTAAAAATACAGCTTGATCCTGTGTTACTTCTATTTTCTCAACTAGGTGTCCTCTATTTATTTTTTTTGGGTTTCACGGTGTTGCTCGGACCAATTAAAGTTAGCTATGGAAGGTGCCGTTTTTAGCTTGATCGTATGTTAATTTAACTTTCTCAACTAGGTTCCCTCCATTTTGTTCGTTTTTGCTTATTGTGCTTGCATTAAAGAATACTTTTAGCTGGATCATGTCTTGCTTTTTTCTTTTTCAACTGGTTTCCTCTATAATGTTCGGTTTTGCTTTATTGAGTGTGGACTGTTGAAAATTCAGCTGTGACAGGTGCTGTTTTTAGCATGATCCTCTGTTAATTAATCTGTCGATTAAGTTATGTCCATCCAAAGTTCCATTTTCTTTTCCGCCTTTTTTGATGTTTTAAGTTATGATTTGATTTTCTTGTTAGGTGGTAATCTATTTATTTTCAGAACAATATAGATCTTGTCATCTTGAGGCAAAATGTGAAGATAAGAACATATTTTCGGAAAGTTCATATAGTATTGATTGCAGATGCTACATTATGGACCTAATGTTACATATTCTGTTAAGCTGCTGGAGTGCAGAACTTTTCATTGTCTAAACGAATATCTTTATTTAACATGGTTATGAAAGAAGTTAACTTTTTTGATTTAGCTTGGTGGTGCTTTAACACTTTCAAAGGTTTATTCATGGTATCCTTTGAATGTCTTTTGTCCATGGTATCTTCCAGTAGTTACCTGACAAGTACTGATGCTTTGGTTAGGTGAAAGTTCAAACTTGGATTAATGGGGAAGAGGATGCAGAATTTGTTGGTGTTGGTGCTAGATTTGGCACTACTATTGTGTCAAAGGAGAAAAATGCACAACAAACTCCGCTTACTCTTTCTGACCCTCGGGATTGTTGCAAGCCTCCTAGGAAAAAGGTTGGTTTCTCCACATAAATGCTTACCAGATGTATACCTTTAGGGAATTTTGCTTTATGCTTCTAATAATGCCTTTTATTTTTCAATCCATTTTGATAGCTTTCTGGAGAAGTTGTCATGGTAGATCGCGGCCATTGCAAATTCACAACGAAGGCTAATAATGCTGAAGCAGCAGGGGCTTCGGCAATCCTGATAGTAAATAATCAAAAAGGTAATTGGTGATTGATGAATATCCACAGACTATGAAATTATGACAATAAGGTTTTATACTATGTGGTGTAGTAATTGGATGTCTGTCTTCTGCAGCAATAATAAGTTTCGGACACATGAAGTCTAAAGATAAAAAGTTTCTTATTTCTTCTCATTGTTCTATTTCTGAGGGGGTTGTGTGGAGCTCTTACTGTTTTCTGTTGATTGAATGCTGCCGTCCCTCACCACTTGCAGTTGTTTTACGGGTGTCATTTCTCTTGCAGAACTCTACAAGATGGTTTGTGATCCTGGAGAAACTGACCTAGATATACACATACCTGCTGTTATGCTACCTCAGGATGCTGGGATAACACTTAATAAAATGCTTTTAAATGGCTCATCAGGTAAAATTCTGACTTTACATGCAGCTTATATGAGAAAGAACTTTATATCAACATGTTCTAGGCGCTGTTGAAAGCTTAATGCACGGATAATGCTGTTAAGTAATATACTCGATCAAGCCCCTAGGGCTGTGGTTCTATGATAAGGAACCAGAACTCTGTGTAGATTGGGCACACATCAGTGTTCAAAAACCCAGCAACTGCCACGAAGCCTGGCATGTAAGTAAGAGCAGGGTAGAGAGACATGCCTGTTAGCATGATAGACAACTAAATGATTGTATATATTAATGTAATTATATAGTGATATAAATTAGCATGATCATATACATTTGTTGTAGAATCAAAGGAATAAATATTGTGATAGAATAGCTGATTTGGAGGGATAGCAAGGCAGATTTAAAGGGATTGAATAGCAGATTTGTAGAGATAGAATAGCTGATCTTTAGGGATAGGAATGACGGATCTTTAGGGATGTGTAATCTTTATTCTATCTATATAATGGAAAGACTCTCACTTTGAGAGGCATTCAGCAAAAAATTGACATGGTATCAGAGCCAAGTCCATCCTCGTTTGGGCTCCCGGTCCACGTGCCAGTTGGGCCTGGGCGTGAAGGGGGGTGTTAGAGTGGGTAAAAGTCCCACATTGGTTGGGTAATGGACTGGTGGTTTCCTTATATGGACTTGGGCAATCCTCCCCTCATGAGCTAGCTTTTGGGGTTGAGGTAGGCCCAGGTGCCATATCTTTACATGGTATTAGAGCCTTCTCTTGGCTGTCTTGTTTCATAGAGTCATTTGTGGTTCCTTCTAAAAAAAAATTTGGAAAATCTTGGTTTTTGGTTGACTGTTCATTGACAATCAGTCCTACCACCTAGGAATTTTGTTCTTGGTCATTCTAGTTGCTTTCTCGAGTCTTTGTAGTTTTCATAGCTATTCAAAAACATGAATTCACATCACTTTGAATCCTTCCGTGTTCGTTTCACTGGAAAAAATATATTCTTCTTGGGAGTTTCAGTTTCAGTTATTTGTCACCGGCAAAGAACTATGGGGCCATATAGATGGAAGCGATTCTGCTCCTACTGATGCAACAAAGCTAGGTGAAAGGAAGATTAAAGATGCTCGGGTGATGACATGGATTCTAGGGTCAATTGACCCTCTTATTGTTCTTGATCTCAGGCCGTACAAGGCAGCTAAGGCCATGTGGGATTACTTACAAAAGGTTTACAACCAAGATAATAGCGCAAGACGCTTTCAGTTAGAGTATGAAATTGCTAATTACTCTCTAGGAGGTCTTTCTGTTCAGGATTACTTTTCTGGATTTCAGAACTTATGGGCTGAATTTACAGATATTGTCTATGCCAAATTACCTACTGAATCTCTATCAGTGATTCAGGCAGTTCATGAGCAAAGCAAGAAAATGATGTCACTGTTGCATTTGCTGCTCAAGGTAAAAGAAAGGGCAGGGATATGAGTAGAACTCAATGCTACAGTTGCAAGGAATATGGTCATATTGCTAGCAATTGTAGCAAGAAGTTCTGTAATTATTGTAAACAACAAGGACACATTATCAAAGAGTGTCCCACGCTCCCTCAAAATCGTAGGGTCAATGCTTTACAAGCTGGGATAAATGGTTCCACTAATGATAACTCATCTTCAGGACAAGTTCTTACTCCTGAAATGGTACAACAAATGATTGTGTCAGCCTTTTCAGCATTGGGATTACAAGGTAATGATGTTACATCTAATTTTTGGATTGTTGATTCAGGTGCTTCCAATCATATGACCAACTCAAC
>JAJONR010012482.1:0-16491 GCA_029582245.1 Solanum etuberosum | reverse complement strand
TATATATATATATATATATATATATATATATATATATATATGCTTCATGGTTGTTTTATCGTGAGAAAGAGACGTAAGCAATGTTATGAATTATGGTCGTCGGTCTTTTTGTAAAGAGAATTAGTTTCACAATTTTTTGTAATTGTGATAGATATTTTGAGAAAAATAAAAAAGGAAATACGGATCCTAGAAAGTTTTTTTTAAAGTTTGTTTTATCTAATTTTTTTTATTAAAAAAAATAATCATAAAAAGGGATTAAAGAGAAAAAGGGTGGCTTCTAGTTCAGACGAGCCAAATGAACTCTTTTAATTTTATTTATTTTAATAATAATTGCAACCATAAATATGTGGGTTGACCAATTATTGGAAGTTGATTGCCTTGCATTGTTACCAATTATATGAGTCTTACTTATTGATCAAATAGCAAGAGGAGTAGGTGCAAGCATACCTTGATTCGATTTTCTGCATCGATAGTTAGCTGCAATATTTTTTTTGGTGGAGCTTTTTCTTTTTAATCCACTAAATTTGCAAGGATTGATAAGAAAGGAAATCATAAAGATTGCTGATGAACAAATTATCATTGAACTTATTGTGGAGTTTTATCTATAGAAAAAGATTACTTTTGGCCACAAGTATCACCTAATTAATTCATGAAAAGAGATATTATAAATTTTCACCGGTCTGAAAGGAGAAACATAATATATTGTACTCTCAAGTGTATTAATTGAGAGAATAATTTGTTGTAACAAGATTTGTTGTGTCTTTGTTAAAGGAAAGACACACAGTATACCTTATGCTCATGAGATACTTATTAAAAGACATTGAAAATCTAAATCAAGTTATATTTAATCTTTAAATATGCCTAAAATGGTTATTTTTCAAATTTTTTCATAGTTTAGGTTGTCATGAGTTTTATGATCTCTAGTTGGCTTGAATTATGATCGAAAATAGTATAAATGAGTTTTAGGTAGTTTGTCTGATTAGAATTTGATTTGAATATGAGAAGGTCATTCTTCATGTCAGTTATATGTATCTTAAATCTGGAACATAATTCCACATGGTGATTTAACATGAATTGATATGTGATAAGAATGTAGGTCATATTGTTTAATTCCTAAAGATGCTTAAATCCCTTGCAATTTGAATATGGTCATAGCTTTGGAAATAAAGATTTGTAATAGACTCCAATTGACCTGAAATTTGGTAAGTTCATTGGAAAGTTGAAACGGCCTAGCATGAAATACTCATTGCTATGTCGTTATGATTTTTGAGGTCGTTAAAATGTTTTTAAGTTATTCTTTCAAACTAAAATGTAATTTAGTATGAAAATAATCCTTTATATTAGTTTTATTTATGTTAAATGTGGTACATGATTACACGTGATGATTTAACATGATATATGATAAGTATATAGATCAGATTATTATTTTTAAATCGTTTGAATCTGAATTTGATCATACCTTTGGGGATAAATGTTAATTTTAATCTCTGATTGATCTGAAATTCTATAGGCTCATTAAAAACTATTAAATTAAAAATACTCACAACTATGAAGTGATTTAGACATTTGAGGTCGTTTAGATGAGGTTTTTTTAGATATTTTTTGTATCTTCAAAATTAATTTTGACTAAACTTACTTGACTATGATATAATGGTGATAGAGTTTGTTCTCAATGGTCTTCATGAATACATTTTAGTGAAGTATTAAGTTCATGTGCTTTCTTAAACCTTCCTCCGTATCGGATGAACTTAATAGAAGTTACTAGATTTAATCTCTAATTTTGATAATCGGCATTGACTCTCCCTATCTGAGTAATATATGATTGGATCAATGGATCTAGGGATAATAATATTCACTTGGCTTAAATTAACAATGTATTTTCCATCTGAGTTAGCTCTTGCTCAAAAACTTTATGAAGTGAATATCTCACACCACATATGTATGTTGTATGAGTAGTTATTTTTATCAAAATTTATCGTTCAAGATGCGTGGATATCTATGAGGTGTGTTTTTAATTTTAATACTCAATGAATACATAAACATGCTGATTTTTGGAAAATAGCACTAAGATAATGTATATAATTTTAAAATTTTCTTCTTTTGTTCTTAATTTGTGTATCTTTCACGCATATGATGATATATGATAAGAATTTTCGGACACAAAAATTTTAAATTCTATTTTGATTAAATAACGTTTTCAACCAAATTGATCATAGGTTTGTAATTTTAAAAAAAAGGACTCTGGTTGATCTAAAATGTGGTAGATTCATAAGAACGACCTAGTTTTTTTGGATCGTTATATGAGTGTCTGGTAATATTTTGTTATAGGGGTCTCTCCCATGATTACCAAGATTAAATAGTAGTGAAGTAGTAGTTTCATATGTTAGCTTAGACCTTCCTCCATATCGAATGGAATTAATACAAGTCACTATGTATTTAATCGCTAGTTTTGACAATATGTATTTACTCTCCTAAACTGAGTAATATATAATTTGATCAATCTAACTAGGGTGATTTTCACTTGAATTAAACTAAAAGTAGACTCTCCATCTTTGTTAGGTTTGTATAGGTTTATGGAGTGAATAATAGGTCATTATACATGTGTATTGCATGACTAGTTCTCCAATCCCAACAATTGGATATTCGAGATGTATGGATATATATGTATAAATGGGACCTGGATTTTTTTATTAAGGATTATGAAACATATTATGATCTATTTAATGTATTATATCTCAAATTTTCAATATACTTTATAGACCCACTTAGTACTACTCAAAAATTTCTTTCAATAAAGATAAAATAGTAATTCAAAGAATGCACTGTACATGTTCCTTATGTTAGAATAAATTATTTTGAGTTTTTAACTAGATAAGAGATCACTACTTATTATATTTTTCTTGTAACTCTCTTATTATTGAGTTTGATGAATATTTTATCTCTTGTGGTTGATGAGTCAGGGATTTCAACTCATTTAGGTCTTATTATTCAGAGTTTTAGTGTCCTCAATGCCTATTTTATGCTTTAAACTGATGTTAAAATGCTAATTTGCAGCAATGAAGGCTAAGGACCATGACAAGGACATTATCGAGCAAAAGTGAGTGAAAAAGCAGAAGAGAAGCAAGGCTGATGCTCACCAAAGCCACTAGGCGAGTCGCCGAGTGGCTCTTCTGCTGTCCAAAAGTTACAGAAAGCAAGCCCATGGACATAGGCAACTTGGTGAGGAGAATGGTATTTCAGCAAAGCGTCGAACGGATTGGCGATGGAAGTTTTGATCGCCTAAAGTTACAAAAGGGACTGGTAAAAAGGCAAGCCAAAAAGGTAAGAAGAAGGGAACTTGGCGCGTTGCCGAACAGGTCAGCGAGCCCGACTTCGATCAACTAGAGTTACAACAAAGAAGTAATGAAAAGCGAAGCCAAGAAGGCGATGGAAGGAGCACTCAGCAGATCGCCGACCTGGTCGGCGAAACCCAACTTATTTCTTCGAGTGGCTCCAAAGCTGAAAATCAGGGAACGTATAAATGCAATTTTCAAAAGTAGAAAAAAGAGTTCTGAAGTTTATGAAGATTTCGTATATTGTCCAGTTCTGGGATTTTGATCCCTAACATTGTTCTTTAAGTTTTTGAGTAGAGATTTAGGGTTTAATTGTTTTTGAATTCAATTTAAGCATTTTGAAGACTTGTGGATTGTTGTCCAAGCTGATGGAAAACATAGTTGGTAACGATTTCTTGCTTTTTATTATGTGTGGCTAAAACCCCTATTCTCCGGGGTGTGATCATGTGATTGAATGTTCAAATTAGCTTATGGGTGTTAGTATTTACTAATTTTATTGTTGATTTGAAGTGGGTTCAATTAATAGTTGAGTTTTAATTGATGAATTGTAGTTACCAATGTAGTTCTAGTTTAGTATTCAAAGATTTCTTGAGAAAGAGGTTTTTGAATTAAAACTATTAATTGATGATTGTAGTGATTCGGTTATTGTGGACTTAGCTTGAGAAAGTGGGTCTGAATTAAATCCTACTAATCTATCTTGACAAAGTAGATTGATTGAGGTTTTGGGCTGTTTGTATTTTGTTGGGCTTGTCGAGGTTCGAGAGAACTCTCTGGATTCGTAATAGTTGATTGAGAAATAGCTATTACACTTAAGGCCTAGAGTACCCACTAAGATTCAATGACTTTTAGTAAGTAATAATCATCCATTTAGCTAAATTGGCATTCAATTGATCACACTCCCAAGGATCCTTCTCTATTTGATTATTCTCGTTTGTTCATAGTTGTTAATTGTTCACTCTAATCCCCCCAATTAACATTAATTGTCAAACCCCTGCCATTTACTTTAATTGTTTCAAAAATATTTACTCCTACAAATGATTAGAACACTTCTTTCACTTCGTAATTGAATTCTTTGCTTTATCACTCCCTAAGGGATCGACCCCAACTCTTAGTTGGATTTATACTCTATTGCGACCGCCTACACTTAGAATCGGATGAAGTGTAGTTGAGCGTTATCAAAAATGGCGCCCCTGCCGGTGAGTGGTGTTTAGTATTTTTTTAGTGAGGTTTAGTTGTGAAATAATCTTGTTCTTGTTGAATCAACTTATTCTTGTTTGTCGTTGGTTGCTCTTAAGCAGGTGACGAGATGAGTTTTAACAGGAGCAATGCTAGACAACTTGGACACAATAATGACATCGGTAACTTGTACAATGTCAATGAAGATCAGTTGGGAAGTGAAGGTATTATTCGATTACCTCCGGTTCTGGGTAATGCGGTATTTCATGTTACAAGCACTATGTTGCAGCTGTTTCAAATGAAGGGTTTATATGGAGGTCTAGCTACTGAGGATCCTCATGAACACATCCAAAACTTTGTGTATGTTTGTGGGCCATTCTCATTAAAGAACATCACTCAGGAGTCGGTCCGAGTTCGTTTGTTTCCCTTTTCTCTAATGGGGGAGGCAACAAAGTGGTTGGATGATTTACCAATGGATTCAATCACTTCTTGGAAGGAGCTCACTGATGCATTCTCTGTAAGATTTTCCCTCCCTTGAAGATGATGACATTGACAGATAATATCCAGAACTTCAAACGATTGGATGGTGAACCAATTTATGAGACATGGTTGAGGTTTCATAAGTTGCTGCTCCGATGTCCAACTCATGGACTCCCGAACAATGTGTTGTTACAAAACTTCTACCGGAGTCTAGATTCAGTCAACAAAGGTGTGGCTGACCAGCTAGTCAAAGGAGGAATCATGCAACAACCGTTTGAAATAGCATCTACTCTACTTGATGTAATGAAAAAGAGTAACCTAGCTTGGTATACTAGGTAAGATCAAGTGTCTTCCTTGAACTTTGGGATGACAAAGGAACAAGTGGAGAAGAACCAAGAGCGAGATAAAAATATGAGAAAGATGATGTCCCAAATGGAATTGTTAAAAAAATAGGTCATGGAGCTAAAAAAACGTGTCAAAACTAGAGGAGGGTTCTTGCCCAGTCTCTTTAAAATCGGGCGGGAATCAAGGTAAGAACATACTTATTGAGGATGGACGAAGAAGTTACAATCAAGATTGGGCCGACCAAAATGACTTTTGGAGGAGAGAAGATGATTATAATTCCTTTTACATTCACATGGGTGATAGCCCAAGATCTAGGGACAGTTCTGGAAGCTTTCGGGTGGATGATTTGTTATCCTGCATTCTAAATAATGTTGAGGGTGTGAGGACATGCTTAAGGAAATGAAAGTTGACTTCTCATCCTTGAATAATAAGGTAAATTCTCACTTGGAGTCCATCAAGAAACTTGAATGTCAAATGAGTCAACTTTCAGCCCAATTGGAGTCCAAGCCTCTAGAGAAGGTTGAAAATGATATGATGGCGGATTTAAAGGTTAATCATGATAAATTCTTTGGGGTGTTGACCCGGAATAGGAAAGTAGCAGGTGGTGATGTGAAAGTGAATGGTGATGCAAAGACTAGTAAAGAAGGGGATGACGCCATTGGTTTAGAGGGATCCGACCAAGCACCGGAGAATGACACACCCAAAGAGGTTGAAGAAAATCCTAAACGAATCATTGCCAAGGAACTGCAAACATCTAAGGAGGGGGCTGCTTCTTGTTCTAAGCCGGTTAACCCATTACCAAAATTCAACCCACTATTTCCTCAACAACTCAAGAAGCGAGATGAAGATGCAAAGTTCCAAAAATTCCTATAGGTGTTCAAGACTCTGTCCATCAATCTCCCTTTAGTGGAAGCGTTGTTGGAAATGTCAGGCTATACAAAGTTCATGAAAGAATTAGTCACCAAGAAGAGGAGTATGGATTTTGAAACGGTTGAGGTGTGTCATAGTTGTAGTGCCATCATGACAAGCAATGTGCTTATCAAGAAAGATGATCCGGGGACATTCATTATTCCTTGTACTATTGGGATGCTTTAATTTGCCAAAGTCTTGTGTGACCTAGGGGCAAGCATTAATTTGATGTCGTATGCTATTTACAAACAACTTGGGTTGGGCGAACCTAAATCCAAAACAATGCTGCTGCTCATGGCTGATTGATCTATCAATCTTCCTATTGGCATACTTTATGATATCTTGGTGAAAGTTGATAGGCTTATTATTCCAGCCGACTATGTTATTTTGGATTGTGAGATTGACACCGAGGTATCTATTATATTAGGTAGGCCATTATTGGCTAACGGAAGAGCCATTGTTGATGTGGAAAGTGGTGAATTGAAATTTTGGGTAAATGATGAGGAGGTTATTTTCAATGTGTGAAAATCGATGAAACAACCAAGTGACATTCATGTAGTTTCAATCATTTATGTGATTGATGAGGCAGGGGCTAGTGTAGGCAATGTGTTTTGTGTGGGGGAACCTCTAGTTGCTGTCCTTTCAAATTACGATGAGGAGGAAGTTAAAGGATATGAGGAAGTTGTGGCTGCTCTATCGGGGTTGAATTTTTACCCCAAGAATCCATTGAAGCTCGACATTGATCTTAAAAATTGAGAACCCCCCCCCCGCTAAATCATCCATTGAAGAGCCACCAAAGATTCAGTTGAAACTGCTTTCAACCCACCTTCGGTATGCATTTTTGGGGGAAAATAACACCTTACCCGTCATCATTGCTGCACACTTGCTCGAATAGCAAGTTATATTACTTTTTGATCTGTTGAAACTATACATTAAAGCTATTGGATGGACAATTTCTAATATTGTGGGGATTCCCCCCAGAACTTGTACTCATAACATCCAATTGGATAGTGAATGTAAACCAAGCGTTGAGCATCAAAGGAGGCTAAATCCACCAATGCAAGAAGTGGTGAAGAAAGAAATCATCAAGTTGCTCGATGCAGGTGTGCTATACCCCATTGCGGATAGCAAATTGGTGAGTCCCGTGAAATGTGTACCAAAGAAAGGAGGAATGACAGTAGTTCCAAATGAAAAAGGGGAATTTATGCCTATGAGGCTGGTCACCGGGTGGCGTGTATCCATGGACTATAGGAAATTTAATGAATGGAATTAGAAAGACCATTTTTCTATGCCATTTATGGACAAAATTCTTGATAGGCTTGCGGGGCGTGGATGGTATTGCTTTTTAGATGGTTATTCGGGGTACAACCAGATTTCCGTTGCACCGGAAGACAAAGAGAAAACTACTTTTACATGTCCCTATGGAACTTTTTCTTTCAAGAGAATGCCTTTTGGGTTGTGCAATGCTCCAGAAACATTCAAACGATGTAAGCTTTCGATTTTCACAGATATGGTTGAGGACTCAATGGAGGTCTTTATGGATGATTTTTCAATTGTGGGTTATTCATTTGAAACATGTATTGAACACCTTGGGCATGTAATTCAAAGGTGCGTGGAAACAAATATTGTCCTAAATTGGGTGAAATGTCATTTCATGGTAAAGAGGGAATTGTTTTAGGGCATAAAATTTAAGGAGAAGGAATGCAAGTGGATCAAGCTAAAGTCAAAGTCATTGCAAAACTACCCCCTCCCATTTCTGTAAAAAGGGTCCACAGTTTTCTAGGCCATACGGGTTTTTACAGACGGTTTATAAAGGATTGCTCCAAAGTAGCTCGCCTCCTTTGTAAGTTGCTAGAGAAGGAATCTACCTTTAACTTTGAAGACGCTTGCCTAAAATCTTTTTTGTGCTTGAAAGAAAAACTAGTGTCAGCCCCGATCATTGTTGCACTCGATTGGAGTATTCCGTTCGAACTCATTTGTTATGCTAGTGGTGTTGCTTTGGGAGCTGTTCTTGGTCAATGAAAAGGCAAACTATTTCACCTGGTTTATTATGCAAGTAAGACCTTGAATGTAGCTCAAAATAATTATATCCGCATAGAGCAAGAATTTCTATCTGTGGTGTATGCGTTTGAGAAACTTAGAGCATATTTGTTGGGAACTAAGGTGGTGGTACACACGGATCATGCTGTAATTAGATATTTGATGGCTTAGAAAGACGCAAATCCAAGATTTATTCGGTGGGTGTTGTTGTTGCAAGAGTTTGATTTCAAGGTAAAATATCGAAAAGTGTGTGAGAACCAAGTAGCGGATCATCTATCTTGTCTAGAAACTAATATTGTTGATCCCAGTGAAAGAGACATAGAGGCGTAATTTCCCGAAGAAACAATGATGAAGATAACCCATGGAAACTCACATTGGTATGCTGATTTCGCTCACTATGTAGTGTGTGGGATTATGCCCGAAGGCTTGAATTTTTATAAACAAAATAAGTTCTTGTTTGATGTGAAGCGGTACTTCTGGGATGAACCGTACCTATTTAGAGAATGCGCAGATCACATAATTAGACGGTGCGTACCTGAGGTGGAAGTAAATACAATTCTCAATGCTTGCCACGCTTCACCAGTTGGTGAACATCATGGCGGGGTACGCACAGCCGTCAAAGTGCTTCAAAATGGCTATTATTTTCCATCATTACACCATGATGCTCATTCTTTTGTTAAGCAATGCACCCAATGTCAAAAGCAAGGGGGAGTATCGAGAAAGCATGAGTTACTTCTTAATCCAATTCTAGAAGTAGAGTTGTTTGATGTATGGGGAATCTATTTCATGAAGCCGTTTGTGAGCTCTTTCAGAAATAAGTATATCTTGGTGGCAGTTGATTACGTATCCAAATGGGTAGAAGTTGTAGCTTTACCCAACAATGAAGGGAAGAGTGCTATGCGATTCTCGAAGTGATTTATTTTCACAAGGTTTGGCACTCCGCGTGCTATTATCAGTGATGGAGGGTCTCATTTTTGAAACCGGTTGTTTGCTTCGTTGTTGAAAAAATACAGAGTCAAGCATAAAGTTTCAACCCCTTATCATCAACAGCCAAACGGCCAAGTTAAAGTATCGAATCGGGAAATCAAAAGTATTCTGGCAAAGACAATCAATGCAAATTTGACTGACTGGTCTCAAAAGTTGGATGATGCTCTTTGAGCATACCACACTACTTTCAAGACTCCAATTTGCATGTCCCCATACCAATTCGTATTTGTAAAGTCTTGTCACCTGCCAATTGAGCTTGAACACAAAGCACTATGGGCATTAAAGGAATTAAACTTGAATTGGGGATGCTTCGAAAGGAAGAGTCTATCAACTCCATGAATTGGATGAGTTTCGGCTGAGGGCATACGAAAGTTCAGCTCTGTACAAGGAGAAGAGGAAAAGATGAGATGATGCAAAAATCCTCCGACGAGAGTTCAAAGTAGGCGATCTTGTTTTGCTTTTTAACTCTCACTTGAGACTCTTTCTGGCTAAACTCAAATCAAAATGGTCAGGCCTATTTAAAGTCACTCGAGTGTTAACAAATGGGGCGATTGAGGTTGAAGGCAAAGAAGGGTCGGTTTTTAAAGTGAATGGGCAACGTCTGAAGCTATATGTTGGAGAGAATCTTGATGTCTCGATAATTGAAGTGGTGTTTTTTGAAGATGCTTGAAAGCATTTCCACGTCATCCCACGACGTTAAGTAAGACGCTTCTTGGGAGGCAACCCATGTTTTAGTTATTTTAATATAACGTTTGTTGAATGTGTAGGGTAAAATCCTCATTTCTGACATACCAACAAATCTACGGTGAACTAACCCTTTTGGTGCTCTGCGGAACCAGTCGGTGAGCCCGACTGAGTTCGCCTTTTTGTTCAATTTGGCTACCAATCTTTCTGTAAAATTAGGCGAGTTGCAGGAACTTTTGGCGCATCATGGAATTAGCCGGCGAACACGAGTGAGCTCGTCGTCTTTCTTAAATTTGCAGACAACCTTGTTGGAAAGTTCGGCGAATCTAAGCCTACTTGGCGATTCGCCAAATGGTTCGGCGTGCCTGGTCTCACTTGCCGACTGGGCGTGAAGTGAAGAGCTCCTCTGACTCTAATCTTTTCATTCACAAAATCCTTTCTTGCTTGTCTCGTTAGCCACATTCATTATATTCGTATTGAGGACAATTGTTCAGTTTGTTTGGCGGGGTGAGGTTTATTCATACCTGCCTCTGTTGGGTTGCTTTTGTGAATGATGATTTTGATCTAAATTAAAATATCTTTACACCTGCCTCTGTTGGGTTGCTTTTGTGAATTAAAATATCATGTATGAACTCTTAGCATCTCATTGTGACTTGCCAATTGTTGAAATGAATCTTGTGATGATCATTGCACGCGAGCTAAATTTGTAGAATCTTGTTTGATGATTGTTTTGAATGCAATGTGTGGTGATATTGTGTTGGAATATGTGCTTGGTAATACCTAGAATTTGGCCCGTTAGTCCAATCGACTAATGTAGGCGAATGATACAGATGATCTTAGGCAAAATTTGTGGAGAGTGAACCAAATTGCTATTATACCTCTTTGTGGTCACCTTGTGAAAGTGTGAACCTAGCTTGGCACCAGTTGAGTCTAACCTTTTCTTTGGATGAAACATGAACACATTTGGCCTCTTTTTCCCATTACCTAAAACCTTCATGAAGCATTGGCCCGTTTGAAAAGCCAACTTAGGCCAAAAACCTATGTTGGGGGTGTGGTGAAAAATGAGGAAAGTCAAGAAGTTTGGGAATTTTTTTTGCTCGTGATGGATTGTGCTGAAAAAGTTGGATCCCCTCCATATAAAAGAGAGAGAGAGAGAAGAGAAGCAAAAGACGAAAAAGATTGAAAAAGAAAAAGATGTTGCAATAAAGCGTATGCAATGGATAAAAGAAATGAGGTAATTAATGAATCATGGTTAAAAGAACATAGGGTGGATTTTGGAAGTCAAAAAGAGTGAAAGGAAAGGAGAGAAAGTGAATAGCAGACCATGCTTCATGAAGGTAGAAGCCACTAAGCCAAAATGATCGTACCTTTACCCTCAGCCCCGCTACAAGCCTTGAAAGACCTTGGTGATCTTGATTGAGATTAATGTCATGCTGATTGGAAAATACAGGCAACTCTATGGGTAGGATCATGCATGTGTCTATCTTTGAGAGTGTGAGAGTTGCTTTTGATTCCTTAATTCTGAAATTTTGATGAGCTTTGTGTGAGCATAGAATCATTCTCGATGTGAGGGCATTCAAATACTTTTGTTGAGCTTGAATTTTTATTAGAAGCAAGCATTGTGAGCTTGATTTCTCTTTGAAATTGAAAGATTTCACCGTGAATTTCATCACCAGGTATGTGGGATTTCACTAGTGGGTTCTTTTCATCTATTAGGTACCTAGAATTCAGTCAGATTCTTGATTCCCTATATATTGCTTAGACCTAGGGTTTCTAGAACTTTAGATAATAGTTGTGATTTAGCTGTTATAGTGTTCTTAATCAGATTATCATATTTTCGTGACATCGTTGCTTAGTTCTTTGCATGAAACTTAGAACCCTAGTTGTGTAGATTAGTTTAGTTCATAAATTACACTAGCTAGGTCAGATAAACAGATATACATGCCCCAGTTTTCAAATGTTTCATTATCAGTTTATAATTGTTACATCCTCAGATTTTGCATGTCAGTATTTTGAGCTATTCAACATTTCAGTAATTCAGTCATAATGTGTTACATACATATTCAGTTGGGAGTAGACTTAACACCGAGTTGGACTAGGGTTCAGCGTACCCGTATAGTCCAGAACTACGTGCCCCCGTAGGTTTGTAAGTCCCCTCTGTGGGTATTAGATTTAGTGATCACGCCAGTCATGCCTTTATACCCCTTGAAAGGTATATTGGGTCCTCTCGATGGGGCGCATACATCGAACTCCACGTTTAGCTCACATGGTTTTATGTCGGTTAATAGTAGCTCCCACAGTCCGACTCCAGTGCATTCAACCAGGTTTTCAGTTATATTTCAGCTTTCAGTCTCAATAAGTCATGTTCAAAATTAGTACTTGGTCATTGCATTTAGTTTATTCTTCAGTATATTCCAGCATTTACATTCAGTTCAGATTATGTTATTGCTAAGTATGCTTTGTTCAGTTATGTATTTTATTCAGCTATACTCTATATCCTACATTCTCAGTACATTCCAAGTATTGACGCACACTCTGCGCTACATCCTTTAATGATGTAGGTTCAGGTACTCAGCATCCAGATCACACATAGATCGGTTCTCGATCTCCAGTTCAACAGTCTCAGTGGTGAGTCCTCATAGTTCGAGGAGAATAGACATGCTTTACACTTTTATCTTTTTATTCAGTTTTCAGTTTTGCTAGAGTTAGTTGGGGGCATGTCCCAGCAACTTTAGTCAGTTAGAGGCTTTTTCAGACATAGTATTAGATTCAACTTTAGTTTTGAATTTGATCTTTCAGTTTTTATTAAACTCATAGTCTGTTATATAATCAGATTAGTATTGGGTATTCCCCACTTTCAGTTAATTATGGTTTTAAGCTTCCACATAGTATATTTTATTCAGTAATCTTTTAGTATGCTTATGATATGCCAGCTTAGGGTTAGCTTGGGGTCATTCGTGATCCTAGGTCCCTTGTTTACGCCAGGGGGTAGCCTCGGGTTGTGACAAACATGATATCAGAGCATTAGGTTCAAAAGTCCTAGGATGTCTGAAAGCCGCACTAAGTAGAGTCTCTTTCATGGGGGTGAAGTGCACCACATCTAATGACAGGGAGGCTACGAAGTATTTTAGGAAAAACTTCACTTTTTTGCTATTCTTATCGTGCGTGGGTATGATCTCCTTTCTAATTCGTCGTTATGAGTTTCAGATCATGCCTCCTCGTAGAGCTTACCCAAGGAATGCTAATGCAAGCAATGCTTACCCAGTCCCTTCAGTCCCAGACCATGAGGTTTCGAATGCAGAGTTTCAGAATGCTATCCAACTTTTGGCTCAGAGTGTAACTAACCAGAACAATCAGCAGGCCCCAGTTCATACTAATGCTAATAATGGGTCAGCAGCAGCCAGGGATCGAGACTTTGTTCGTATGAATCCACCAGAATTTCTAGGGTCAAGGGTTGATGAGGACCCCCAAAACTTCATTGATGAGGTTAAGAAAATCTTTGGAGTGATGTCAGTGATTGGAAATGATAGGGTAGAGTTGGAATCCTACCGGCTTAAGTATGTAGCTCACATTTGGTTCACTCAGTGGAAAGAAAATAGGGGTACAAATATAGCTCCTGTGACTTGGGAATGCTTTACTGGAGCTTTTCTGGACAGGCATACTGAAATTGCTTTATCACAGTCTCTTAGAAAGCCACCTCAGCAGATCTTGTAGAGTTAGAAATGGTAGATTTCGATATCATTCTAGGCATGAATTGGTTACATTCCTATTATGCCTCAGTCGATTGTAGAACTAGGATCGCTCAGTTTCAATTTCCAACGAGCCAGTCTTAGAATGGAAGGGTAGTAGCTCAGTGCCTATAGGTCGAATTATCTTTTACCTTAAGGCCAGAAAGGTGATCTAGAGGGTGGTGTAGCACATGTTGAGGATAAAGGGAAGGAATTAGCAAAAGATGTTCATCGGCTTACTCGCTTAGGAGTTAGTTTTACCGACACATCAAATGGTGGTGTGATAGTCCAGAATAGATCAGAACCTTCATTGGTAGTAGAGGTTAAGGGAAAACATTTCACGACCCAGGGTACACCCTAGATGTAACTTGGTGTACTAGACCCCGAAGGGGCCTAACACGAGCCACTTAGCATATCATAACTTAAGATAAATAGAAATGATGCGGAAATTTAAAACTTTTTCCATACAATCAAAGTCTTTTATAAAAGCAAGCGGAAGTCTAGACTTGTCTCAATATAGCCATCTATTACAATGTTGGAATCAAATAGGGTCACAACCCATACAATCACAATTCGAATAGGAAATACTAGAAATGAAAGTACAAATAAAGAAGCCATCCTCGAATCATGATGACTCACCACAAGCGAGGAGAATAGTCGAATCCAAGTTTGAACCAAATGAATATCACCTCAAACATCAGACCCTAAACTTGTGGAGAAATGTAGGAAAATATGGGTTAGTACAAAAATGCACTAAGTATGATAGTCATGCATGAAAACCTTAAAAACATGCTAAAAAGATATTTTAGTTGAATGCATGCAATTTAGTAAGTTCAAGCATCATTTGAAGATAATGGAGAACCATAATTCATAAGCATATTCATTGCATAGAACAACATATCAAGGAGAACCTACCATAAATACCCTCAAAGTCTACTTGTGCAATGCATGAATAAGATCCCATAATCCTACCCATACTAAGTAAAGCTTCTTGAGTAACTATAGTTCATAATTCATATTCTTGTTCATACCATCATAGTGGGGAATAAGCCTTAACCAACATTAGACCATGTGAGCTTAACATGGAATCCGGTGACTCCCTCACCGAAAAGGGTTGGTCTACTTGCCTAAGGTAGAACTGATAATTTTAGCTTAGGTTGATCCACTAGCTAATAACCTATGGGGGCACATAGTTTATGGGATAAAGTGATTGCAACTAGAAACCCGGACTCAACTAAGGTAGAAGGTTTCCATCTCATGAGATACATACTTTGGGAACCCGGACTCAACTAAGGTAAAAGGAACCCATTTGGAAAGCCGGACTCAACTATGGTAAAAGATTTCATTGGGAAGCCGGACTCAACTAGCGTAAAAGCTTCCATCTCATATTCAATATCAAATTGGTGATAAGCATAATTCCCATATATTACATATTAAGTCTTGACATAAGTTCATATTCATGGAAGAATGTTTTGACACTCAATCCAACATAATTCATACTATAGCTCATAGATTCAATAGGTGAGAATGGCCTTTCAACCTTAGAATCATCATATTGTGAGAAAACCTTTCACATCATATCATAATCATACATAAGTGTGTATACGAGGATAACCTTCCAACACAACAACAACTAGTTCATAATCATATTCACTTTACTCTCAAAGTGTTCTTAAAACATATTCATAACCCTCATAATCATGCATAATTCTCATACATTGCCCTTCAAGGGCCATAGATCATAATTCATCAACACATCTAGAATTACTATATTAGACATGAATGATAACATAATTCAAGTAGTTCAATTACTACATGCATAATTCTATCATATTCTACTTGCATCAATCAATACACATACTTTGAGATCCAAGTTGGGAAAATAGGGGAATTCATAGATTCTTGGGGAATTCAACTTAAACCATATAAAATCATCAATATATCCATAATAAACATAATCCAATCATTTAAAACGAATTTTAAAGGAATCCATGAGATTGAAGTCAAACCCTAACTTTTGGGATTTCTAGCTTTGAAATTGGAGATTTTGAAAGGGGCTCCATGGATGAAGAGCTACCATACCTTAGCTATGAATCCCAACGAATTTGAGTAGAAAAGCTTGCTCCTTCAACCCTAGCTTCCACTTTCTTCTTCTTCTTCCTTGAAGTTCTTAGAGAGAGAATTTTGGGGAAAAATTGGTTTTGATTTGGGATTTTGGAATTATGAGGAAGATGAGTTAATTTGGGGGTCTTAAATCATTATATAGTTAGTCTAATTTAGTGTAAAACGACGTCACTTAATACTAACTTAAAATGGAAAATCCCATAGTGAGTTAATTTGGGGGTCTTAAATCATTATATAGTTAGTCTAATTTAGTGTAAAACGACGTCACTTAATACTAACTTAAAATGGAAAATCCCATAGTGAGTTAATTTGGGGGTCTTAAATCATTATATAGTTAGTCTAATTTAGTGTAAAACGACGTCACTTAATACTAACTTAAAATGGAAAATCCCATAGTGAGTTAATTTGGGGGTCTTAAATCATTATATAGTTAGTCTAATTTAGTGTAAAACGACGTCACTTAATACTAACTTAAAATGGAAAATCCCATAGTGAGTTAATTTGGGGGTCTTAAATCATTATATAGTTAGTCTAATTTAGTGTAAAACGACGTCACTTAATACTAACTTAAAATGGAAAATCCCATAGTGAGTTAATTTGGGGGTCTTAAATCATTATATAGTTAGTCTAATTTAGTGTAAAACGACGTCACTTAATACTAACTTAAAATGGAAAATCCCATAGTG
>JAJONR010012481.1:0-22616 GCA_029582245.1 Solanum etuberosum | reverse complement strand
ATATTTTATTTTTTTTGTTTAGTATATATGTGGTTATTTGTTGTTGACATTGAAATTGATATGCAAGTTTTGAATGCATAAATAGTAAAAGATTAATTTAATTAAGACAATGAAAGTCATGTGAGATCGCTTGAAGTATAAATGATCTCATTTAAAAGAAACAAAACTCGAAGTATCGCGTGTACCATATCTATATAATTTATACTATATTAAAAGCATGAAGGTTCTCAGAAATGTTGTTTGAATTTCTTGTCCTTTACTAAGACACTTCGCTTTAGACAAAATCGTTTTTCACCATTTTCCTTTAGTAATTATGCAATTATTTTAATGATATTATATATTGACTATGATAAACATAATAAAAATTAAATAAAGAAAATCTTCTTATTATGTTAAATTCCTACTTGAGGAATCTTTTTCCAACTAAAACGGATTTGATACGGAAAGAAGTGATAAAGTAAGAACTTTTAACCGTAGAAAGTTTAACTGTCTGTTAGTCGATTGTAGTTTGTGGACCTTCATGAAAAAAGAAAAGTCATTCGCATTAGGTGCATTGCGCTTTCTCTTGCCCCAAACATTCGTCTTTCTAAATAAAGTAATGATGATTCACCGAAGATTGAAACTAACTAAAGAAAATAAATTAAATAAAAAAACCTAAATCTTCATATCTAGTATTTCTCCATTCTCAAAACTTTATAATTAAAATCTATGATTAAAATGAATCATATTACCCCACTACTATTAGGTGGTACACTTAACTTTTGTTGCCTAATGGCAAGTGAAACCAAAAATCTCATAGGAAGGAATAAAAAACTATCAAAAAGGATTTAGTGCAAGTATGACAAATTCCATTATATTCTGTATATCATAGTTGTCAAACCAAATAATTACCAATTGAATAATTTGTAAAAATTATGACTTACAAATTCTTATTTTTAGTCTTAATACTTAAAATTGGGTTAAACTATTTGGATAATTGAAATTTATTTAAATACATGTGAATTTGTTTCAGTAATATATAAAAAAGTTAATGGTAAAAAACATATCTAAATTATTATTTTCTCATGAGTTCAATATCTTAATTATTTATTGTTCTTTTTACCTACTTAAATTATTATTTTTTTCATGAGTTTTATACTTAACTATTCACTCCATTTATATTAAAACACATATCGATATTGAGTTTTAAGCAAAGATTATACAACACCAAAATCAAGAACTAATTGTATTTTGGTATTATCAATACACAATACTAATCTTTATTCTATTACGTATAATATTGCATAAACTATACATATATTAATAGCAAGAACAACTCCAATAACATATTACATTAATAATAAAATAGACCAAACCCTTGATTGGTACATTAATAATACAAAATAAATCATATAAATTTATGAACAATCGAAAGTCATATTATATAGAGTAATCCATCCCCCCCCCCCACCCCCACCCCACTCTTTCTTTTATTTGTTTTTCTTAAATAAAAGGAAAATTTAGAAATATATATACATAAGTTCTTAAATAAAAATGAAAATCTCCCACAAAACTTCAATAAATTTCAAAGTGAAATATATATTCAAATATAATTTTATTTTTATATATATATATTCAACTTAACTTAAAATCCTATATATATTTTTAATATCATTAAAAACCTACTTATAATTAAAAATAGATGTGTAGTACTATATATATATATTGTGCTTTCTTGGGGTGTTGGGAGGGGGGGGGGGATGAAGAAAAAAAAATTAGAAATTTAACGGCAGCCATTCCTAGCTCCCGACAATATCATGATAAAACACGGTATCCGTACCTGTGAATAGAAAGGTGAAAACAGAAGACATTAAATTTTTTTTTTTTAAAAAAAAAAAGACAGCTTGATATATAAATTTTTATTATGTTAAATTAAATTAATATTTTTATGATGACCCGAATATCTTGATCATGAAAGAATAAATAAATAAATAAATAAGCATTTTTTTATAATTTCATAAGTTATACTTTTTGACATCTGTTTTAATTTGTTTATTTTTTTGTTTGACAGAATTTAAGAAAATAAATATGTATAATGTACCAAAGTATTTATTAATCTTGAAATGCTGAATATGCCAGGTTAGAATTAAAATTAAAAAATTATTTCAAAATAACATGTCATTCAAAGTGATTTTTTTTAAGTATAAAAAATAAAATGTGCTAATATTAGAGAGTAAATAATGTCTCATTCTTTTTAATGATTCATCATCATCCTTACATGGTGATAATGCGAAAAAACTATGTCTTATTCGTTTATCATAAAGTTTAAAATTATATTTGGATATATATTTTATTTTTAAAAAATAAAATTTTGTGAAGGAAAGTTGATTTTTTTTAAAGATAGTTGTTTAAGATTTAATTCAACAAATATTTAAAAATAAATTTTTAAAATTTGATTTAAAATCTATGACTAAATAAATAGTTTTAAAATCTATGACTAAATAAATAGTTGAAGATAAGTTTTCAAAGTCTAATCCAAAATCTATGATGAAGATAAATTTTCAAAGTCTAATCCAAAATCTATTACAAGACAGATGTTTGAAGATAAGTTTTCAAAGTCTTGTTTAAAATCTATGATCAAATAGACATTTAATGTAAAAATTTTAAAGTCTAATCCAAAATCTATGACTTCAAAGTCTGATTCAAAATCTATGACCAAATAGATATTTGAAGGTAAGTTTTTAAAGTTTGATCCAAAATCTACGACTAAATAAATATTTGAAGATAAGTTTACAAAATATAATTCAAAATCTATGACCAAATAGACATTTAAAGTAAAAATTTCAAAATCTAATCCAAAGTCTATGCCCAGACAAATATTTGAAGTGAAGTTTTCAAAGTTTGACCCAAAATTTATGACCAAATAGATATTCGAAGATAACTTTTCATAGTATGATTCTAACTCTATGATCAAATAGACATTTAAAGTAAAATTTTCAAAGTCTAATCTAAAATTTATGACTAAACATATATTTGAAGATAAGTTTTCAAAGTTTATTTTTCCAAAATCTATGACCAAACAGATATTTGAAGATAAGTTTCAAAGTTTGATCCAAAATCTATGATCAAATAGACATTTAAGTAAATTTTCAAAGTCTAATTCAAAATATATAATCAAACAGATATTTAAAGATAAGTTTTCAACATCTGATCCAAAATCTATGACCAAACAAATAGCTAAAGATAAGGTTAGAAAGTCTAATAAAAAATCTATGACTAAATAGAAATTTGAAGATGAGTTTTCAAAGTCTGATCCAAAATCTATGATCAAACAAATATTTGAAGATAAATTTTCAAAGTATGACTCAAACTCTATAATCAAACAAACATTTAAACTAATTTTTTCAAATGTAATTCAAAATCTATAACCAAACAGATATCTGAAGATAAGTTTTTCAAATCTGATCCAAAATCTATAATCAAACAGATATCTAAAATAAGTTTTCAAACCCCAATTCAAAATCTACGATCAAACAAACATTTAAAATAAAATTTTAAAGTATTCAAAATATATGATCAAACACTAATTTAGAATATAGTTCTTTCATTTTTATTTGATAACTATTATTAGCATCATTTCCATTTTCCACTTTACTCCTATTGATTACGATGAAAAAAATTATTTAAAGACATAAATTAAAAGCTATTTTCTATAATCCCATAATCATTTCGTATGAAAAGGAAGATGACGATTATCATATTACTATTTAAAAATATATATAAAATAGTTAATAATAATTGATCGCTCTTTTAATTCGGAGAAATTAAATTCTCATTTTATAAATACAAAGAAAAAAATCTCGATAGTATTTTTAAACTCTAAAAAAATTTACTTATTTTAAATTATATGAAGAAAAAATAGCGATTTTTTTTAAAATTATAAACGGCTTTGTAATAAATAAATAAAAAGAAAAGGAAAAGGAATAAACGGCGAGGATGGAAGCCGAGAAACTCCAAAAGAAGGGACTGATATAGTGAAAGAGAAGTCAGAAAGAGGTGCATTTGCAGAATTTTGATTCCATTTTTACTGTCCATTTCCTCTCTCTCTCCCCTCTCACCTCGTGACATCCGTCCTTCTCCACTTCTCCCCAATCATCAACTATTTCTCCCCATCCATATATTACTACTATTGCTATTTGTGGCTTCTCGAGTACGGTTGTTGTTTTTTCTCAGCTGAACTTGCTGCTGTAATTTGGATCGGCCGGAATAAAATGTAAGTTTAATGAACATTTTTGTGATTTTTTGGTGTGTAGATGAAATTGTGTGTTTTTTGTGCTTCATTCCGAGTGTTCATGTGTGATTTTGTTCATTTGTTGTAGAAGTGTGTAATCATCAGGTGATGAATCTGTTTGAAATGGATTGAGTTGATCAGAATTTGTTGTGATTGATTTAGATATGTGTATGTACTGTTTGTTTACACAGCATTCTTACTCAGTTGAATGAGCTGTTGTAATTTGGATCGGCCGGAATAAAATGTAAGTTTAATGAGCATTTTTGTGATTTTTGTGTGTGTAGATGAAATTGTGTGTTTTTTGTGCTTTAATACGAGTGTTCATTTGTGAAGTAACGATGAATATCTGTATGAGTGATTTTGTTCATTTGTTGTTGAAGTGTTTAATCATCAGGTGATGAATCTGTTTGAAATGGATCGAGTTGATTAAAATTTGTTGTGATGAAATTCAGTGTATTTTGTGCTTCATTCTGAGTGTTCATGTGTGAACTGTTAATGATGAGTATGAGTGATTTTGTTCAGTTGTTGTAGTTTCGAAATGGATCGAGTTGATCAAAATTTGTTGTGATTGATTTAGATGTGTATGTACTTTTTTTTTTTTTACACAGCATTCTTCCTCAGTTGAATGAGCTGTTGTAATTTGGATCGGCCGGAATTAAATGTAAGTTTAATGAGCATTTTTGTGATTTTTTTGTGCATAGATGAAATTGTGTGTTTTTGTGCTTTATTACGAGTGTTCATGTGTGAAGTAACGATGAGTATGAGTGATTTTGTTCAGTTGTTGTAGAAGTGTTTAATCATCAGGTGATGAATCTGTTTGAAATGGATTGAGTTGATCAGAATTTGTTGTGATTGATTTAGATATGTGTATGTACTGTTTGTTTACACAGCATTCTTCCTCAGTTGAATGAGCTGTTGTAATTTGGATCGGCCGGAGTAAAATGTAAGTTTAATGAGCATTTTTGTGATTTTTTTGTGAATAGATGAAATTGTGTGTTTTTTGTGCTTTATTACGAGTGTTCATGTGTGAAGTAACGATGAGTATGAGTGATTTTGTTTATCTGTTGTTGCAATTTGGATCGGACGGAATCAGTTATAAGTTCATCGCGCATTTTTTGTGATTTTATGAATTGATGAAATTGAGAGTTCGTTTGTGCTTCATTCCGAGTGCTCTAGTGTGTTCATGGTGAAGTAACGATGAGTATATGAGTGATTTTGGATCGGCCAGAATCAAACTGTAAGTTTATCAGGCATTTTTGTGATTTTTTTGTGAATAGATGAAATTGAGTGTTTTTTGTGCTGCATTCCGAGTGTTCATGTGTGAAGTAACATGAGTATGAGTGATTTTGTTCATTTGTTGTAGAATCTATTTGAAATGGATTGAGTTGATCAAAATTTGTTGTGATTGATTTAGATTGGTGCTTTAATTTGCTCTATGTATGTGTCTGTACTGTTTTGTGTTTTTTCTTTTCACGGCATTCTTCCTCAGTTGAAGGAGCTGTTGCAATTTGGATCGGCTGGAATCAACTGCAAGTTTAACCAGCATTTTTTGTGATTTTTTGTGAAGAGAGAAAATTGTGTGTTTTTTGTGCTTCAGTCTGAGTGCTCATGGGAAGCAACAATGAGTATGAGTGATTTTGTTCATTTATTGTAGAAGTATGTAATCAGGCTGTTTGAAATGGATCGAGTTGATCAAAATTTGTTGTGATTGATTCATATTGCGGCTTTAATTTGCACTTTGTATGTGTATATACTGTTTTGGGTTGCTTCATGCGCATTCTAAAGGAATGTGTAATTGCCAAATCTGAAAGAAAAAGGGAGAGGTTATTTGTAGGTGAAATATGGATAGAGTTGATCATAGGTTTTTGTGATTGATTGAAATTGTGTTATGTACTTTAGTCTTTAATTTGCTTATTCTCAGTTCTTTCTTCTGCTTAATCTGAACGATCCATTGGCACTTCGTCACCAAAATCTGTGTATTTGGCATTTGATCAGTTGATATTTGACAAACTATCCTGAAGTAAATAGTAATTACAAGCTGGTTTCAAAGGGAAAGAAAAAGAAATGATGGTACAGTAAACTTAAACTGGAGATTGCCCTGTCTATCTGTGTGTGTTTTAATGACTAAAATGGAATTACTAAATACTAACGTCCTCAGCATTGATTAGCTAGTTTAGAGGTTTGGGTAGTTTATTTGAATTGCATGACTGCCTCTTTTAAAAGTTTAAACTATTAAAGAGGGACACTTTTGGTTTATTGAATTTAGATCTGCATAAGTTTGTTAGGTTAGAATTATACGCATGGAAGGATTTTGCCAAGGTGCGGTTAAACACCTTGCATTGCGTTAATTTCATATGCCATTTTCTCTTTTCTTCAAAAGTGTTGTCTATAGGTGCTGGTATTCTGAGATGATTTTCAATGAGAGTCTGCCTTTCTGATTTGTATGACTATTACCAAAGAATGTTGTTAAGGGCCCCACATGAATACCTCAGAAAAGTAGGTACACCTAATTCATGGGTCACAGCCCCTTCAGAAAGCTTGAATGTGAATTCATATTTTGTACCTAACTAACTATGAAACGGATCCTTAATCCTTATTGCTATTATAATCTACAGACTACAGGCACTTGTATGCAATTGTGTGAGTTACCCTTAATTTTAGATGAGTCCATTTTAGATCATTTGAAAAAGAAAACACAAGTGTATTTATTACTTATCACAAAAACAAAGAAAAACATTGATATATTAGTTCTTTGACTGTTCTTGTACTAAAGTTGGTTTGGAGGGAAATGGACGTTCTGCGTCCTGGAGCACAGATAATTGGCTCTCTCTTTTTATCATTCTTAACTGCTACACAGCAATAATCATCAGTATCATTGTTGCATGCTTTTATCTGATATAAATAAAACTGCTCAGATGATTACGCACGAGCAAGATCCAGATGTTGTCCGGTGGGGTCTTCAGTTGTTTGATAGTGATCCATATTCTAACTGCGCATATAGTGGTGCCATGCCCCAAAACAGCTTAGATTACTATCAGGACCATTACTTCAAAGGTGATCATTTTAGTACAGAATCTGGCAATGAGGAAAATCACAATTTCAATGCACAGCGTCTCCAGGAAGAACTGTCTCAGCTTTCAGTCGCTGAACCACCTTCAATCCTCCATCAAATGGCAGAACATACACAAACACATTTTTATCCACAAGACTGGTTCAGTCAACCTATGGGAAACTACAATATTGGTATTGGAAGTGTTTGCTTTTTCCAACCTTATAATTATAGTTCTTGGATTAATTTATTCTGACTAGTCATATTATAATTTCCAGGAGAAGAGAACTGTGATGAAGAAGAAACTAATGATGGATCTTCCACTTCATGCTCTAGCCCAGGAGAAGAGTCATATACGGGGGAGGACTGGTCATATTCACTTGAATTGACGGATGAATACGATCTTGATGGTGAAGTAGGGAAACGATTGAACCAGATGATTCCAATTCCTGTAAGTATTCTATGTCCATATGTATAATGAGTTAGCAACTAAGATTTTCAATTGTTCTCCTTTTCATGATCAACACAATCATCTGAAAATATCGGGATTCATGTGCCAGAAGTAGTTGAAGACATGTCTCATTGTTGTTAAACTTCATTCTCTGTAGACACTTGAGAGATATACTTGTTTTTGTCTCTCAACTTAGTTGTGCCTCTTGAAACCTTTGCCTTTATGCTCATGCAACTTCTATACTTGCCTTTGCAGCACATCCCTAGAATCAATGGAGAAATACCGTCAATTGATGAGGCAACCTTAGATCATCAAAGACTTCTTGACCGGTATTATACAATTTCTTTGATGGAAGATGTGAATGTTTAGTTCAAAGATCTACAAACCTTATGCTGGTTGTATAAATCTAGCAACTGTTTTTTCTAATATAAATCTACCTCACCACTTTTGAAAAGATGCTGATCAACAAATTATATTTCGGTAAAACATAAATATCATATTGTTTCATAAGGATTCATCATTATTTTACTATTTTTTGCATGTTTTTCTATTGTTTGAAAAATTAAGTTTGTGTTATTTGATGGTAGGGATAATTCTTGCAGCTGTTAAGTTTAAACAAATTAAATAATGTAAGTACCTATCAAAAAGGAGAAAATAATAGGAAAAGAAGAAACCCGAAAGAAATACTCCCCTGTTCTGCTTTATATGGCTCTATTATTATTTGAGAAGTCAAACAACTTTTTCTTTGACCATAACTTTTTCATAATTCTTTGTGTAAATTTTATTTTTAAAAAGATTAAGAACTCGATTTTATAATTGAGACTGAAAAGTAGATTGTTTGACCCATGTATTCCTTCATTCTTTTTGAAACAAAGGGGTTCATTTTAACTCACTTTGAACCAATTTATAAGACACTTTTTCTGTTTTTGGATGTTCCAAAATATTTGCACCATATTATTTCTATACAACTTTCACAACATTCATGAATCTAAATTTATTAAGCTCTTCGTACTTTAATTTTGATAAGATGTTTACTCTCTTTGTAACCTCAACTTTGATATTCTCTTCCATAATCCAATTATTTATTATATACGTCAAATGAATTTCTTAATTCTTAAACTTCATGTCTAGTTAAATACTATCACATAAAATGAAACGAGGGAGTATGTATGAAGAATTTGTGAGTGTGTTCCCTATTTGTTTCTCTTCTTTGTCATTCTTTTGTTTAAGGTGCAGAGGTTTGTTTATTTCTACAGATTACAGGTTTATGAACTAGTCGAATTTAAAGTTCAAGGTGATGGGAATTGTCAGGTCAGCTCTCCTACATTCATCAATCAATTCTTTTCAATTAAAAGTCACAATCTTCCCCAGCACAGTTATTTACTAGATAGTTGAGGGTATCTGTAGTTTTGTTCATTTCTCAAAAGAGGAGGGCAGGTTTAGTATTTCGAATTCTTTAGACATAAGAAAGTAATAACTTGAGTTAAAGAAGTTTGAAAAGGCTGTCTTTTCATTTCTATAATTTCTTGAGTTATACAATGTAGATAAAGAATGGGAGATGGAACAACAAATATTCAATATTTTAAGAAACAAGACACTATTTTCAGATTGTCCAAATAGGGGAACTTACTGCCCCGTATGTGAAATGTAAATAGCTTCTGTATCGGAGTTACTAACTTCTAGTCCCAATTCTAACAAGCTATGTAACGATAATATCATGTAAGCACTTATCATAAGATACACTACGGAGGAAATGAGGAATAGACGCTGAAAGACTATTGCATCTGACATTTGGTTAAGAAGCTCCACCCAAGAAAGCCATCTCATATGGTTTTGGGATGCTATGCGGTTGCAATATAAAATCTTAAATTTAGAAGTTGGAACCAGCCTAGAAAATAAAGTGTTATAGCTATATCTGCCCTGAAAAAAACAAAAGTTTGGAATAATAGGAACATGATTTGGTTTCACCACTTTTCCCGTAAGCTCTAGTTTTCGGTGCTACAATTCACACAAGTCTGTATTTTTTACCTTTGATATCCATATGTCACTGTCTTCTTACACTAGAAAAATGCTAAAAAGGTCTTTTCTTAAACATTAGTCAAAGTTGATGCGAGAAGTGATGAACTCCTTATCAAAAAAGGAGAAATGATGCAGTTCGGGGATGTTAAAGCTGAGGTTATCTTAGGTCAATTATGAGGGTTGCAAATTATGTATTTAAGAAGTAGAGAAATAATGAATACTCAAATTGGTAATCAGTTAGTAACTTTGAGAACTTCGCATGACAAGAAGAAAAGAGGAGAGGAAAAATGAGAATAACCTCTCTTAGGGATTCAACTAAAAAGAATGCTCACCTTGTTTAAGCTTATATTTAATATTTGATCCTCCTGAATACTCCCTATATTTTTCTGTTGATATAAGTCAATAGTCTAAAATAATTGCATTATGAATCTCAAGTTCTTTCATCAATCAATCAAATCTCAAGTTCATCATTCGAACAACTACATCACCATCCCAAGAATATTGGCTCCTGCTATTCCCAATCATCTGTAACCATTTAACTTATTCGGGCTCAAAGCGTTCCAATACTACTTTGCTTATATATTCTAGAGATTCTCTAAATCTTACACTTACTTCTACGTTGTCATACCAGTCTTTAACCAAATTATTAGCAAGTATCAGACCTAAAAGTGTAATAACATTGCTAAACTTGTATCACAACTAAATAGTATCACCTACAGGAATCTTTTGCTTACATTGTTTCATTTCTTAGCTATGTATATATTGATTCCAAGGGTGTTAGGTATTTTAGACATCTTCCTATGCTGTTAGTTTAGTCTACCTCATCCCTTTTAAGTGCCTCGAATCATTGAAATGTCGTACATATGGCTCTGGGCATATGGAGTCAACGTTGGACATGGACAAATCATCTCAGGCGGGTGGCAACCTTCACTTAATTTATCCTTTATGCTTGCTACGTGCACTATTTTTCAGATGTGGTTATTTTTACTTGTCTAACACTATAGGAATGAATATCTTTCTTAATATCTCTGATTCTCTGTGTCCGAGGATGATTATGGATGTGGTCGCCTCAGAGACCCAATATTTACATTTATATAATATTGTTGGTCTCACCACTATTCTACAAAACTTAACTTTGATAAGTATTTCTGTATTGTATAATACTAGAGTTGCAGCGATCCATTTCAAACATCCTATTTTGATTCTATATGTCATATCTGCATCTATCATGTCATTTCCTGGAAAATTCAGTTTTAGAAGCTAAGTTGGACATACTCAGGTTGCAACCCTCCATTTCAAACATCTTACTTTTTCTACATGTCATGTCTGCATCTATCATGTGTCTTTTCCCCCCTTCTCTTGTATCTATTGTGTCATTTCTTGGAAAATTCAGTTTAGCTATTAGTTCAGCATTTAAAAGCTAAATTCTGTCTAACTTCACCTTCACCCTCTTATACGAGCTAAACTATACATATATTATGTTTTAGTTCTATTTATCCTAAACATTTAGTCTCTAAAGTGCCTCTCCAAAAACAACTTCCGATGGGTCCCTCCATAGTTTCATGGACAGTATCATCTGCAAATAACAGGCACGATTCTATTTATATTATTGGTTGACTCACACATAATAAGGGTAAATAATACAGCGGAAGGCAAACCTGGTGTAATTCAACATTTTTAGAAAATTCCTTTGCCTTCCATTTTCTTGTACTTTGACTGCTCCTTCATGCATGTCCTTTATGAATTCCTTCCTTCTCAAGTACCCACACCCTCTAAAAGACTTTTTTCATGTTGTATCATGTATGAATCTCAAATCATATATCATATCATATATATATATATAAAAGAGAACCCTAGGCCCGCCTACGTGGCGCCACCACAAACCAGGATTCCTTTTTAAATTTATTTATTTCCAAAACTAGCCTTCCCCTTTCATTAAACATTGTGACTTTTATGAAAAGTTGTGACTTTCATGAAGGGTTGCGACTTTTACGAAAAGTTGTGGCTTTTATGAAGAGTTGCGACTTTTATGAAAAGTTGTGACTTTTATGAAAGGTTGTTACCTTTCCGAAGGATTGTAACTTTTCCAAAGAGTTGTGACCTTTCCGATAAAGCACAATAAACATTTGTTGACACTACCATTTGTTGTCTATAAATAGAGGGATTTCCTCTCATTTTAAAACAACAAAAATTCTGTACTTCTTCTTCTTCTGCACAAATAAATATTCGTGTACTTTGCTCCTGTTGAGTGGCTTACTACACCATTGTATTTGTATCAATACACTGGTGAATAGAATCGTTCTATTCTGAGAGGATCTATTCATTTAAACCTCGGGTACTAGAGGGGAATAATTTCCTTAAGGGGACACTGCGCATTCAGTGGGCTCAATTTTTTCCTTTCTGTTTCATTCTATTGTTACAGATCTTGGTATGTTTTTTTACGGTCATTAGTTTATGCTTATGTTATTAATAGAGAAAAGACATAAAGTCACCACTGAAGTTGTCCCGAATTTTCAAAAGGACACCTTAACTTTGCAACCGTCCTATTACCCCACTAAAGTTTTTATATCTTAGTAAAATGGTCATTTTGACTCATTCCCTCACCTGGGACAACGCGCGTGATGCCCACACTACGACCCGATTCGTTTCAAAAATAGAAAAGTCTTCATCTTTTGTTATTTCTCTGCTTTCCAGAGTCTCTTCGTCTCCCAATCCAAACGATTGTTCTGATTTCTTAGCTTTCTTGATTTCAAACATTGCATTTGATATTTCCTTCAAAACTTATTCACAAAAATATCTTCATTACTCAAAACTAAATGAAATTAAGAAGAAATTAAACCTTGAAAAAATATGAATTAACCTTTTCTACTGGAAATTAAAAGAGAAAACAAATTCCTACTTTATTGCGCTTGGGAAAGATGATGAAGTCGTAAAAGAGAGTACCAAAGTTGATGATGAAATCGCCCGTCAAGAAGGCACCAATGGCTCTTTTTTGAGCTTTCTTTTGGGGGAAGATGATGAAAATGAAGAAAATAATTAATTGATAAAGAAAACAAGCGACACGTGTCACTTTTAAATTGGTTATTCACACTGAAAACACTGCTTCACGCGCCTGTTGTGCGTGTTCACAACCCAGGTAAGGGAATGGGTCAAAATGAACCTTTTACAGAGATATTAAAAACTTTAGTGGGGTAATAGGACGGTTGCTAAGTTAAGGTGTCTTTTTGAAAATTCGGGACAACTTCAGTGGTGACTTTATGTCTTTTCTCTTTTTAATATAGCACTTTAAGATTTCGGAGGAATGCGTTGCCTTAAGATAAAATGTTATTGACAATGTAGAGTATGTATCGAAAATACAGATATTACTGAATAATCATATGTAAGCTTAATAAAAGAGTTCAATCCCGTGCGAAGCACGGATAATTTACCTAGTTAATAGTAATACTGAAATTCAGTTGGGATTGAGGGGGTATCATCTTAATCAGTCTTTTTGTTCCCACCTAACTGTTCCATTTTCACTTCTGATTGGTAGAACATGTATTGTTCTAGTTTCGTGCTTTGTCAGATCAATTTTACCGCACCCCTGAGCATCACAAATTTGTCAGACAGCAAGTTGTGAATCAGGTCCGTAAAGCTTCACATCATAACATAAGCAAATCTCGCCTTATCATTCTTGTTCCGCGATAATGACATCATTTTTTTTGGATTATCAGCTCAAGTCATGCCCAGAGATATACGACGGATATGTTCCCATGGCCTATCATGATTACCTGAACAAGATGTCAAAGTATCTCTTCAACTTTGTTTCTGAATTAATATCATTGCATGGATTACTTTAAATCGCTACTTTTATGTAAATGATATCAGGGACGGCGAGTGGGGTGATCATGTAACTCTACAAGCAGCTTCTGATTCGGTAAGTTTTTGGCCTGTGCTTTCACCCCATTGTTCCTTTCTTTCTATTTCTCTTGTTCTCTGGTGAGCGAGAATTTGGAGGGGGTAGGAGAGGTACTCTAAGCGTCTTTCTCTTTTAAAATTCTGGCATATCATAACCAAGGCTAAGCACAAGGGGGTGAAGCTTTTCAAAAGACTTGCACCTAATAATTAAAATAGCCAAGACCCAAGAACTGCATATCCCCGTAACACCATTGGCACATTCTTCATTCTTGTTTAATCAACAAATACCAGTTGAAAGTTCAGAATAATTTCTTTTCTTAGTGCATTTATGGTGCATTTTGTGAACATCATGTTGGGGTGTTGCAAAGAGGTGTTTGGATTCTATTAGTTGTTTATTAGTGATGCTCAAATGTAATGTTATAACACCATTTTCTTCAGTGAAATCAAATTATTGGGGCTTGTTTATTTTTTCATCACAGTATTTGATTGTAGTTTGCGAGAAGAGTCAAGAAATTTATAATTATCTGACTTTCTCAACTATTCAATGCAGTATGGTGTAAAAATATTGGTCATAACATCTTTCAGAGATACCTGCTACATTGAGATACTTCCCACCATTCAAAAGTCTGAACGAGGTAAAATATGTATTCTTCTCGTTCATAAATCTGTTTTTGTTCTTATTCTTGTTGCTAGATCTAGCTGCAGCTTTGAACATATTACTTATCATCTAAGTAATCACTATGAAGTCGCATTAGTACTCAAATATTTGTATTGGTTTGGCCACCACACCTAGTCGATTACTCAGTCTAGAAAAACTAGTGATTTATTTATCAGTTATCTGCTTTTGCAATGCATATATATTCTATTGGCTAATCACACTATTGAATCCTATTTTGGAACTTTACTGATTTCTCAAGTGCGTAAATTGGAGAAAACATTGAATAGTTATGTTGACCTTAACTCTTATGTTAGCCTTGCCTTGAATTTAGAGTTGTGTCTTAGCTGTATCAACGTTCTAAATATATGAGTTTTGGTACTACTGGCCTCCATGGTCTATGGTTAAGTCAAGATTCCTAGACTTGTATCTACAATAACAAAATAGTATGTTTTCGCATAGGTTTTGTTTTTTCTTGTCGAATTTTAGTTTCAAGCTTAAGATTTAAGAACAAATGAACATTTTTACCGGAACTTGATGAAGAACAGAAATATTTCGGTCTCTTTTGGGTGGTGGGTGGATTCATTTATTCCCGTTGTGCAATTCAAAAAGGAGATCATCCTTTTCTCTTGGAATATATCAAACAATTCTGAGTGATCCTTATCATTCTTACTTGGTCAAATAATCATGAAAGAGAGTTCATATGAGATTGGTCTTTGTTGTTTCTCTTCAATTTTAACAAAGTTGGCATGACTCTTGTATATGAACTCCCGTTATTACAGTTATCTTCTTGAGCTTTTGGGCCGAGGTTCACTACAACTCAATATATCCTGTACGAGGTGAGATCAAAATGTTTTATTTTTTGAATTAGTTATCATCTCTCAATTCCACCTCTTTTTTCTGCTTTTATCTTTCTTGTCATGTAAAGTTATACTGATTCCAATTTTCCGGTCGATAATTTATTTGCCAATTTTTACTACTATAGAAAAGCTTTTACGTTGAAATTGTTGCCAAAATAGTCAAGTAGAGGACTGACAGTCCAAGTTTAAAATGGTCATTTTGGTATACGAATCTTTGGATTACCCATGTGGGGGGTAGAAAAGAATAAAAGCTTTCCACTAAAATGAAGGAAAGTGAACAAGTCAAAGGGGTTCTATTAATTGACATGAAACAAAGATGATCCCATTAGCTCATCGACAACAAAGTTACTTGGTTGGTACTTGTTGTTGCTGGGAGGTGACATGTATCTCATGAAATTAGTTGAGGTGCGCATAAGCTGGCCCGGACACCCTGGTTAACAAATAAAAAGAGATTCAAGTTGAAATCTTATATAGTACATTAGTTCTTTCTGTGTACTAAGTTCAAATGGGCATTTTCTTACGCTTTTCTTCTCTCCAACTGATCCACAAAGAATCCGAAAATCATTGGTCCAAAATTATTTTGTTCTTTTCCTTAACAGTGTATATGATTCAAACTGGGTCTTACTCGCATTTTCTTCTTCCTTGACGAGTTAGTGTTCTCCTGGGGTCTTCGTGTAATAGTTGAATCTATTTGTTTCTGCCTTCCAGATATCACAGCTGTTGAGATGAAAAAGAAGTACTTGGCCATTTCAAATGAACAATTGGAATCTCAAGATGGCTACCAATGATAGACTGGTATTAAACACTTCACATATTCTCCGCATTTTCAGTCTTTTAAATTATTCTAACCACTTCTAATTTATTGATTCCGTTATTTAGCAGGTAATACATGATATTTGCCACAACGTTTCTGCAAATTACCGATAACCAGCTCAGGTGCAAGCCATTTTTTTTCTTGACATTCTTTCCCAAGAGCAATATTTGGTTTGGGTTTTGAACTTGCACTATTCATCTTTGCTAAATCCAGCAGCAAGTCTAACATTATTTTCCATATTCTTCTTTAAGTATGTCTACCTTGAATGCATCTACAAAATAAATACTCAGGTGCATATTATCTTCTCTTAACCTTTAATACTCAGATGTATAGGTGAATATCTGATTTCTGAAAATATCATTTTTATCTCATTGGTAAGAGTAATAATATCAACTATAAATGTTGTTTACATATAAAATAAATGGTTGGTAGGTATAGAATGGTGGAATTTTTTTTTTACAAATATAAACACTTGCGGGTCAACTTTTATATTTGAAAAATCTGATAGTCCCTTGGTTTAAGTAAAAGATATTTTAATAATCAAATATAAAAAACAAATACAGTACTGAAGAATTCATGTTGAATACAAACGAAGAAAATAACAAGAGCAACAACAAATAATATGATAATTGAAGTCAAGGAGACTATGATCGGAGAACAAGATTGTAGAAAAGTGATAAAAACAATACTTGTAAGGAAATTAAACAACGCTCGACTACATACTAATCTTCGATCCAAATCCTCAACCTCCCAATCTTTCTATCTAGGGTCACGTCTTCGGTAAGCTGTAGATGTGTCATGTCTTGTCTAATCACCTCTCTATATTTTTTTGGCTTCTACCTCTCGTTATTTCGAATATAGTCAACCTGTAAGACCTTCTCATTAGGGCGTGTACATCTCCTCTTCACATGTTCAACCCATCTCAGACCTACCTCCCTCATCTTGTCCACTATGAAGGTTATTCCCACTTTGTTCTTGATATCTTCGTTTTTATTCCTATCTCTCTTTGAATGTCCACGCATCTATTTCAACATTTTTATTTTCACAATTTGTATTTTTTGAACGTTCGAGTTCTTGATCAATTAATACTTCGCCTCCCTACGACATACTTGGTTTGACCATCACTTTATAAAACCTAAATTTAAGAATTCGTGACATTTTCTTAGTGCACAAAACACCAGATATAAGCCTAATACTAGTACTTATTAGTTCAATGAAGTTAAATATTTGGAGTCTCTTTTTTCTTTCTTTTTTTTGGGTTTGAAAATATTTTCGAGTCACAATCGAAGTCCACATCAAGGAAGTATTCCATTTTTTCTCAAAGGCAGGGTAAAATTTCATTTAGATTTCATTTCCTAGTATTTTTGTCGTTGAAGAATGTTCAACTTCAATGCAGTTCATAAAACACGACCTACAAGAAAACAATACAGAATTGAGTTTTTGTTGGTTTCCCATAGCTCCGATATTCGTATTGGAATTTAACTAATTTAAATTCATACCACATAGGATTTATTTGAGGGAAACGCTTTCACCAAAAAAGAATTCATATGCATAGTTTGAAATTTCATCCGCCGTACTACATCCTTCTATATAATAAATGAGTTAGTGGTACCCAACCCCCCTAAAGAAAGAGATGGTTATTGATGGCAATCTTTGCTCTCTTGTTTTCTATCCGATATTCGATACATGCACCGAAAGAAATACTTAATTGGCATTGAAAAATTGAAGTGAAAATATGCATAAATAGAAAGAAATTAATATTCTGAATAATCAAAAATATAAAATATATAATAAATTTTATATTTTTTCTAAAAAAATGTGTAAAAAAAAATAAAAAAATTGTACAAGTAAAATAGACTGAAGGGGTACTAATGGGGATCATAATAGCAACATATGACTTTTTAGGACCTATCAAGAATTGTGCAGACTTTAAACATGCGCGCACTACTAATGGATCCAATGATATGTAAATATCTGTCTATATAGTGTTCAGGTCAAAATTTAAGTTTGATAATCAAAATTTGACTTTTAAGTTTTTTATCGTAAACTTATTATAGTTTTAAAATTTTAAATTTAATTTTTCTTTGTGTAATTCTACTATTATAATAATAATAATAATAATAATAATTTTTTAAAAAAAATATCCAAACTTAATTTTAAAAAAATAAAGAAGGAAAAATATAAGATGGACATGAAATCGAAATCCTAATTCCATAAAAATGCACTCAATAATAATTGCACTATAAAACCTTTTTTTTGTTTGTTTAGGTACATATATTTAAGTAAATTTGAATAAATATAACATTATTATACATGAGCTCCTTTACCTTTCAATATATGAATAAAATAGGTGTATATGTTTATTTTTTTCAAATTTCATTTTTTAAATTATAGAGTATATTATCATTGTATTATTATATATGGTGAAAAAATATGTATTCACGTAAACCATATCCGTCCTTCTTCTACGTATATACGCCTCTGATTATTTTATTTATTGTCTTTTACCAGTATAAGCATGACTAGAAGTGGATGGCCCGTGCCAGCACAGGCCCAACATAGCTAGTGTGACACATATATGAAGATTGTATATTAAGTACATAGCAAGTGTGACACATAGATATATATCAAAATTATATATTAGTTATTGGAGTCAAGTTTTATAAGATAGGTATGTACATTTTATTTACATAAGCAAAAGGAGAACGAAAGGAATATTTTAGGATTATAATAAGCATTGATGTTTTTCAACCTTATAGTTAATTCTCTCTCGGGAGTAAGGGTCAAACCCCTCATTCAAGAAATCTGAATTTATTACTTTTTTTGTATGACATTATTTTTTCAATTTTTTTAAAAAAAAAACATTATTATGTTTAAAAATAGTTTTAACTTTAATGGTTCTAATTTATCAAAATCTTGTACATTAAAACCTATAATTATGGACCAAAATATGTTGATATAGAGTTTTTTTATTCCAAAGTAAAATTCCCTAATATTTCAAAGAGTAAAAAAAAAGTATATCAATATTTAGTTAAATTACTACACAAAAAATCAAATAAAAGAAGTATATTTGGTTAAATTATACCACATTATTTAAAAGAAAGAAGGTTTTTTTTTTTTTTTGCTCTTTCTTTCCATAACGTCATTTTAATAATAAAAATCAATTCAATATTTTTCAATCAGAAAAACTTCTTATTGATCTTGCAAAAGTATTGAAAGTTCAGTAAAAAAAAATTAAAAAAAAGCTTACTTGCAAAGAAAAACATGTTATGATTTCTTATCCTTTTATGTTGATACATTGTGTTTAGAATATAAACTCTAATAATTAAATATTGGTGAATTGTATTTACACCTCACAAAGGTAAAATCTTATTTGAATACTTACGTCGAGTTAATAAATATATACTTGATTTAGATTAATTTGACGTTTTTCATAATAAATTATTTATTAGGAGTTTATTTTTAAAAAAATTAATTTTATTAATTATACTTTAAATATATAAATATGACTATTAATAATCTTATATAGTTATTTTATGATATATGTAATATTAAAAAATAAATTGTTTTGAATATAAAAGCTAAATACTAAAATTTTATTAAATTATTTAACTATATTAAATTTAAACAATTTAATATGTGAAAGAAATATATAGAAACTCAATAAAGTTATCATTGTATACGTGTCAATTGTAAAATTAAATAGAAAAAATCCTTTTCGCCAGAAAAATAGGCTAGAATTTGATCAGAATAATATTTTACCTATGTTATTTTATCTTTTTAAACATTTTTACCCTTTTAACTTTAATATTTTTTAATTAAAAAATGAAAAAAAAAATCAATTTATTTTAAAATAAAAAAAATATTATAGATTTTTTAAATTTCTGACCAAATTTTCTTTTAGCATTATCGAGGACCCCACTATACTCAATGACAGAAGGCACAATTTGTAATTTAGTAAAAAAGTGTATGCTTTTTCTAAAGACATTAAGAAGGCGCAAATAATAAGGCTGATAATACAATTTTCTATGCAAACTGAACTTGCAATACTCCCTTTGAAGGACTAGAATACTTACTCTATCGGTTTTATTTATATGTCACCATTTTAGATTTTACTTCCGTTAAGAACCTAAGTAAGTTTATTATTCTACTCTTATTTAATTTTTCTAGAATCTCAAGTTTTCAATAAATGAATATGAATTAATTTAATCAATAAACATGAATCATTTATTTAGTTTTTCAAAGTTGATCAAATTTATATTTTCAAGGCTAATAACTCACAAAGATAAATAGAAACAATATAATAATTTATATATTAATTTTATGAAATAACAAATATTATTGACCAATTATTTATAAAAAGGAATGACAGATAAAAAAAGACGAAGAGAGTATCACTTTGAGAAGTTGGAATGACAAAAGTATTCTCACTTGCCAATTGAATGACCAATAAGCAGCCATGCAAAATGTTACTGAAACTGTCTCTTCTATCTAAGAGAAAAGAAAAGTAGTAATTAAGAATAACTTTTAAAATGAATAGAAATTACTGTATTTAATAATCGAATCCACTTTGGCAGTATTGGAGCAGACATTCACCTTGATTCAGGTGGAGTCAATATTTAATTTATAATTAAAGTTTTTAAATAAGGAAAGATAAAATATATCATGATAATAATATATTCAATATAATTTCACGCGATGAAACTTTAAAATGATAAAATATTCAAATCTTTACCTCTATATTAGAGGAAGAGAGATTAAATTTATGATAGATCATCAACTCAAAAAAAAAAACAGTCTAAAGACTAAAGCAGTGTAGAAGTACAAAAAATAACAGATAACAACAAACAATAAATAGTAGCACAATAATTGCAAGAAAATAAAATAGTAATCGAGATACTTAACACAACAGATAGTAACATAAATCGATATATAAACAATTATCAGAGTAATAGTATAACTATTAGGGGTCGTTTGGTTGGAAACAAGTTATCCCAGGATAAACTATCCTGGGGTTAGTTATCCTGGGATAACTTATCCCAATGCTATAAATGGTGGGATAAGTTATCCCAAACATGTCAACCAAACAAGACATCTAAATTTTAATCCAGGACTATTTTTTTATCCCAGGACTATTTATGCTTATCCCTCACACCAAACGATCCCTTACTGAATACCCTTATATCCTAGTACATGTCCCTCCACCCTCATCTTCTATTTAAAGTTATGTACTCAGTTAGCTGATATTGTGTCGTATCTTATCTAATCATTTCCATAATGTTTTCTCGATGTATTACTTCTAAGTTAGAGGTAATAAACTCTCACACCGGATAATTTTGGTACTAATTCTTTTAAAATTATTCATAGTTAGACTCTCACAGTGATAATTTGATTTTGGCTTTTCACATTTTGTCCTCCACTAAAGTCATTTTCATCTTATTTTAAATATTTTTCATTTTTTATTTTATCTTTCTTAATATGCACATAGGTCCGCAGTTAATTAACTTTTAATTACCGGGCAATCTAATTTCCAATATTAACCCCGTCGATCGAGATATATGTGCTTCTAGGAAATATCCTCTAAGTTTGAGAATAATTTAGTTATTTTAAGTTTATTGTGGCTACTTGCATATTAGGACTCTCAAAATATTATACGTGTCATATATATTATTTAAAAATATATTTAAAATATTATAATAATAATAATAATAATAATAATAATAATTAACAACAAAATTATAAAATTAAAATAATAAAATAATATATATTGAATCCAGACTTTTGTCTCTAGTTTAGTATAGTAATAGTACTTATAAGAGTCGTGCAAGTGATTAAAAAAATGACCAAAAAATAAAACGAATAATTTCATCAAGTTTTGGAAGAAAAAATATATTATTCCAAATATTAATAGCAACTCGAGGAACATTTCCAAGATGAATGAAAAAAAAGAAAGATTATCTTATAAACTTATAACATAATAAATAATAATTAGAAGAAAAAAAAGAGGTTTATCTTTTAAGTTTTCTTTACCATATTCAAGATTCTTAAAGTTTGGATTGCTGGCTTTGCACATTGTTTTTGTAATTACTATTTTGGATTGTATTCATGTTAATTTTATAGATCTTAGCATCTTATCTGACACCTATGTTGTTATATATTTTGGATTGTATTCATGTTAATTTATAGATAATGAGTTTTATATTCAAAGTTTTAGTTTATGAATTTAAAATTTGTCATGAAATTATTATTCGAATTAGTTATTATTTTATGAGAAAAGACTCAAATATGCCATCGAACTTTGAAAAAAAGTTTATCTGTGTTGTTTGTTAAAAGTTTGGCTCGTCTATATCATTTCTGTTTGAGAAACGGTTCATCCATGCCATTATTTGTTAACTGAAAACAGTTCTGATTTTACAAAATTATTTATACGTGGTCAGTTATGATTCGGCCACGTCATTAATTAGATCATTTTTTAAAAAGGTGAAAATGCTCAAATATGCCAACAAACTTTGAGAAAGGCTCATCTATGCCATCCGTCAAGAGTTTTGCTCATCTATATCATTTCAGTTAGGAAATATTTTCATTGGATTCGTTTCAATCC
>JAJONR010012480.1:0-15533 GCA_029582245.1 Solanum etuberosum | reverse complement strand
TAATAATAATAACAATAATCATTAAACATTAATAAACTATTTATATATCAAAAAAAAAAAATTGACCCCCCCCCCCCCACCCACCCCTTATTAATCAATGTAAAACATAAAATTAAGAAAAAGAATATAGACCTATTTAGTTGATGGATATTAGTTAATATAAAAAATAAAATAGAAAAATAGTACTATATGTTAATGTGTCTAAAGTTAATTAAAAGAATAATTCGTAATGTCTAATAAGAAAATCCAAAAATAAATACATATGAGTATGAGTAAAATATGGATCCGCCCAACAATCTATAATAATTGAAAAACATAAACAAGGTGATGTGACAATTTTGTACGACCTCCAACTCTCCATTAACATTTATTTTTTTTTGAGATTATTTTCAATTTATTTCTCTATATAAAATAATAATCTACTAATTTATTGAATCAATAAAAAACTCATCAATTCAATATCAACCCACGTACATTTTTGCAATAAAGCTCAAGTAACCCTCAATCCACGTTGTGACATTTATTGATACATTAAATCATTTGTGAGCTTCGAAAGTTCATTTTTGTTTGGTTTCCAAATTTTGTTTGCTCGTGTTGTTCTTTCAGGATTTTGCAGTGTTTATTCTCATCTTGGATATATAATTGGAGAAAATAAGTCACCAATCTATTATCGGATTTCCAACTATGCATTTATATTTTATAGGGGTACTCTCACCCATTGTAGTATTTAAAATTAAAATTATTACCTCGATAACTGCTTAGATGGTATTTCACTTTCTTTGAGAGACTCAGCATCAAAAGTAGATATTAAAATTTTATTTTTAATATCCCTTTTGATAAATATATGTAATTTTAGATTTATTTTTTTTAAAAAAAAATGTTTTGTTTCTTCTCCAACAACATGGACCAAATCTCTTGTACCATCTTTAAGCCATCGCTGCCACCACGCTCTCCACGGAAATCACCATTATTGACTGTTGAAATTGCTACATGTGTCCCAATAATTAATAAATGTTGCATATTTGTTTAGTTAACCCACTTTGGTTGAACATTCACTCTTGTTTACTTTCTCTTATTTACAGTTAATTAAGATCTCTCCTCCATATTCCCAAATTTCTCAAACATCATAAATGAACAAAAAAATCGATTGCACTATAATAAATCAATCAACTGTTAACAGATTTGAATTTAATTTGGAAAAAATCCAAATTCAAATCCAAAAAGTTTTTGGATTTGATTTGAAAAAATAATAATCAATCTGGGTATAAATCTAAATCATTTGAATCCCTAAAAAGAAAAAAAAAACTTTTTACTAATAAATGCTTTAATTATGGATGTCAAATCTCAATCAATCAATTACATCTCAAAATTGGTATATTATCAATTTTATTAATGGTTCAATCCCCAGTAAATTAACTTTGCCTTTTCAAAATTGTCGTCGGCAGTGACGACGACAATGACGTGGAGCACAATGTCGACTCCTCTTCCTCATAAGTGCAGCTCCAATAAAAAAAAAATTGTTTGCAATGATGTAAATGCATCTTTGGTGTATGAAGGATGGTGAGAATATAGCAGAAAGGGATAAATAATTATATAGAAAGTCAAAAAAAATAAAATTCAAAAATAAATTTTTCATCCGTCAAGTGCGTGATATTCACATATCAACATAGATGTGGCTGTGACTTTTTCAAGGTGTAATTATTTCAGTTTTGAACATTCTAGGATGATGATATGACCCCCATAAAGTATAAGTGTGTAATTAAAAATATAATAATAGATTGGGGACTCATTTGACCATTTTCTCTATATAATTGCAGTTATCCGAAGTTTCACTTTACTATGTCCAAAGAGTAAAAGGTGAAATTCTTACTATTTTTATTTAAAATAAGGCTCTTGTGCTTTACTTGAAACAACAAATGAACAAAGTGATGATCATATTGCATTATTTTAAACAAAGTGAGTGTAATATTAATTTTTTTTGGATTGACTTATTTTAAGTGTTTTTAAGTTAAAATAACTTTAAAGCATTTTTGTAGTGTTTGGTAAATTAAAAAGGTATTTTTAAGCACTTATATTTAAGCTAAAAAGATAAAAATAAATCAAAATTATAATTAAAATTCCTAACTTATGATTTTTAGTTTGGGAAAATTACGCGGTTAAGCAAACTTATACTACTTAATTTCTTATCATAGCTATAGTTTGCTATAATTACCACTCGCGACTAACATTATACATTAATTACGTGGGCTGACTTCGAATTTGTATAATTAGCCACGTTTGTATCTGTATAATTCGCCAGAATATACAAATACATATGTATAATATACAATTATCTAACCGATATACATATACAATTCACCTCTCTCCCACTCTCTGCCCTCTCTCGCTCGCATCTCTCCTCCCTCTCCCAATCTCGCTCGCCTCTCTCCTCCCTCTCCCAATCTCGCTTGCCATATATACAAATGCATATGTATAATATGTTGAAGATGAAGGAAGCTGATGATTGGAACATGTCAAAGGAATAGGTCCAACGAAGCTGACTGATGAGTCTACAACAAGTGTTGAAGATGAAGGAAGCTGATGATTGAAACATGTCAAAAAAACAGGTCCAACAAAGCTGACTGACGAGTTTACAACACTGTTGTAGAATTAGAGTCGCACTAGGATTAGACTACTTATATTAATTAGGATTATATTACGACTAGGATTAGATTATGATTAGGTTTATAGTACAACTAGGATTAGATTATTTATAATTGTTTTATTATTATAGTAGTAATAGGTATTGTAGTAGGACTCTAAGTATAGTTAACTTAGGACTCTACAATTGTTTCCCTATATAAGGAGCTTGTAACTCAACAATTAATTTTATCAATACAATCCTTGATTTCTCTAATCCTAAACGTGAGATTTCTACATAATATACAATTATCTAACCGATATACATATACAATTCACCTCTCTCGCTCGCCTCTCTCCTCGCTCTCCCAATCTCGCTTGCCATATATACAAATACATATGTATAATATACAATTATCTAACCGATATGCATATACAATTCACATCTCTCCCACTCTTTGCCCTCTCTCTCTCTCCTCTCTCTCCCAGTCTCGCTCACCTCTCTCCTCCCTATAACATGTAGCTACGAATTGTAATTATCAAACTATAGCTATGGAGAGTAATTAAACAATTTTTGAGTGGCTATATGTGAAAGTTCCTCTTTTAGTTTATAAGCTCATTCAAATTGGAACACGGAAATATGATCATGAGACATGGTCTATGCTAATTAGGAATTGAATGTTCAATCCTCCATTTCTATTTTAATGTTCTTAGTTAATTTATTTAATTTTGGTAGTTGATCATATTTGTTACGATTATAATAAAATAAATGTAGAAAGTATGTGTTGTTTCAATAATTTTTATCACCATTTGATTCGGCTTAATAACTCTATTACACCCCGTGATCATTTCTCTACTTTGCACACAACTTCACTATATGGCATAAGGTGATCAGGCACCTTTGTTCTTCAGAGAAGAAGAAGGTTCTAAATTTGGTTGGAAGGGATTTGGATCTTATCATATCATATCATATATATATATATATATATATATATGCTAATAAGATTTCAAACGTGTACTCTGTTTGGTAAATTCTCTAATTTAAATAGTTATTAATGTATTTTTTGATGCTAACTCACATAGTCTTTAACTTCAAATCTCCAGTGCAAATTTAACATCAAATCATTTATGTCTCACACACGTGGAATTAACTATATCAATTTATGTTATAAGTTTTACTTTTTAGATTGTTATTTGTGACAAAAGGACATGTTTAGCGATTTTTAATTATTGAAATAACGCTAAGAGAAAAAAGGGATAATGATATAACATGAGAAGTAATGACAAAAGGAAGAGAAAATGCAAAAGAAAACATTTGAGACCGATAGAAAAAATGTTAACCTCAACAAGTGTCATCAATTTATACTACGAAACCAAATAATAAAATCAGAAATAAGAATATAAAGTAAAAAGTAAAATATTTTTCATAGTTCCTAGATTTTTAGATTATCATTTTTGCCTCTCTATAAACTTTTTGCATCTTTTATTCAAGTTCACATATATTGATTAAAAATTAAAAAATGACTTATTCCACATTTAAATTTAGAATTTTTCTTATAGAGTTTAGCACTTTTGATTAAGAAAGTTATGCTTTTTTAATGAAATTATTATAATTTTAAAGAAAGTTATGTTGATCCTGGTTTCGTTGTAACCCGCCGTCCGGTACCAACCACCACTCCATCATGTCGGTTCAGAGATTCCTCCAGCACCGCCGTTACTCTCGTAATTCGCCGGAAATATACTTTCTCCACAATTTCACTTCTTCAGATTCTCACAATAAACCCTCAAACCCTTCCGATCACTACCGCTGTCACAATCATGGGCACAACCGGTATGTCCACTTTCTGAACTCGTTGTTACCATCAAAGCCGCAATTTGTTATTCCGCACAGTGTTTCCTTCTGCCGTTCCTTCTCCACTGGCAACTCGCGAATTGGTACCACCAGTGACGACTCAGTATGAGAACACGGATTTGTTGATCAGCGAAAATATTAGTGCAAGTGTTGAGGAGTCCATTCTTCCAGTACGTGCCTTGATTTCGTTGTTGGATGGTTATCATGACCTCACTGGCTTCCCATGGTAACATACTCCATTCGTTCCAAATTTTTTGTTAAGCACCTTTATATAAATTTTCAGAAATTCTAAGCTTTTTGCTGGTATTTTAAAAATTCCTAGTTTCATTGTAAAATTGAAATGTAGTTCTAAAAAATGGCTTTGATAATTTATTCAGTAAGGTGAAAAGAGCCATGGTACCCAGCTTGAAATTCATATACAGAAGTTAAGCAAACAATGCAGAAAATTCTAGCTTGTGAATTGTAATAGCACCTCTGTCCTTACCTTGCAAAAAAAATTCAGTCTTTTGTTAATAGGAACTCAACTATTACAAGGGCTATTAATTACCCACAAGGATTGGTCAGTTTTTCAAGCACCGAGGAACATTTTTATTGACGAAGTTCCTTCTAAAAGCCCATAGAACAGTCTGTAATGTCTTGATTTCGTATCTTCTTTTTCTAATTTTTATCCAATGCTAGTATATGGGCCATTGATTTTGAAATCATACACTGTACGTACTTGGTTTGCAGGTGGATCATTATAGTTTCTTCAACAGTGGCTTTGAGGCTTACGTTATTCCCGTTTGTATTATTGCAACTCCACAAGTTGAAGAGAATTGGAGAGTTATTTCCTAAATGTGAGGCTTTGTTTTCAGCACCATTGATTTCCCTTATCTGATGCTAATTTTGGAACTCAAAAAGTAGTATGGAGTGAAGAGGGGAATGAGTAGGTGGACCTCTTTTCCCTTTGGTTGGAATTTCGGAACAAAGATATTTAAGGCCTGTTGTCCATACAAATTATTTCATTATCTGAACTTCAATTTGAGATGTTAATTGCCCATAAATGTGTGTTTTACAATTTGGTCCATTATTTTAACGTCAACTTGAAATAGAGAATTTGAAGTCAAAATACTTTGTATGAGGAGTATCTCAAGTGATCAATGGTTTTTACTCTCTAAACTTCAACTTTGTTTCCAAGTGAAATTATGTCCAAACACAACTAACTTCCCAAAACTCTTTTCAATTTCAAATTGTCCACATGCCTATTTAGAGTATTAAAATCTGCCCAAGATTCACTAAACTTGTATAAATATTACTTTATCGCCAGTTCTACTTCTTTCTTCCAAGTGCTTCAGTATATAACTATATATTCACCCTAGAGTAGAGTTGGCTATAGTTTCATTTAATAATTCATGTTTTTAGAGGTGCTCTTCTTTAAAATGAAACTTACACAATGTTCCAAGAGGATGGCGTAGTGGTTGAGGCATGAGAGCAACAATGTGGACACACCAGGTTCAAATCCCAGCTACATTACTTGGTATGTCCCGTCTGCTTCAGCCTTGATGGGAATGAATTGGGAAACCTATGCTTGTGATCCAGCCAAGTTGCCTGTAGATCAGTTGAGGAGGTTCTCTCAAGCTAGCCCACACACTACTGTTAAAAAAAGACAAGAAAAAAAGAACTAAGATAACTTTGCTGATGCTGCTATTTTCTTTGTTCTGTAAAGAATCTATCTCATAATGACATGTCCACCCTAACAAATATAGAAGAAAAAGAAAGAGTGAAGAGGCTAGCCTCAATGAGTTGTTTGAGACGGCGGCGGACATAGTAATTTACCTCTTAATAGAGATGTATGCACGCCAGAAGCTATTACTTTTTAACTGATCTTTTTATGCATTTTTAAGTGCCTCCTCCATTGCCTCCGCCTATGTCAGGAAGGAGTCTTAGGGACCAACTTAAAATCTTTTTCAAGGAGAAACGAGCGGCAGGCTGTCCTTCATTTTTTTGGTACTTCGCCTCTCTGACAGTTCAGGTGATAATCCTATATAATTTATTATATCAAGTTTATGTGCCTTAGATGACTTTCCATATATAGTAGATAATTAACTATTTTTCATTATACATTGTAGAACACTGAGGAAATTGCTACTTTTATTTGAAAACCATGTGTAGAAAACAAAAATTTGAAAGTCATCATGTTTTAGAATTCATTATTTGCCTATTTAGATGATGAGTAGGAGTTAGACTACAATAAGTTATATTTCTTTTTCCGTGTCTGTTTGCTATATTTTTAGAGGACTTCACACAAAAAAGTAGATCAATATTGATGTTGTTTATATTGTCACATTCAGTCAAAGCTTTTGAAATCTCCGCATGAAATTTGGTACTTTATTGATGAAAGTAGGATGTTGTAGAGTAATTTTGTCACCTTGGTCATGATCTTTATGCATTTTAGGTGCCCTGCTTTCTTCTTTGGATTACGACTATTAGAAGAATGTCACTGCATCATCATGAAGGCTTTGATTGTGTAAGAACACCCTTTTTCATTTATGCAATTCTTGTGCAGGTTTTCTTTTTGGTATTATAAGTCTTTTCTTTGTCCCCTTAATTGCTTAGTTTGGTTTTGTATCATCATCTTTTACAAGGCAAAATTGATACACCTAGTGAAAAGCTGACTGTATAAGCATTGTTGATACATATAACATGCTAGTGAAAAACTGACTGTATAAGCATTGTTGATGCATATAACATGCGATTCGACAACATAGCGGTGAAACTAATATGGTAATTCTCAAGTAAGTGAGGCACTCAATATATGCAACATAAATAGTAAATAGTTCGCTTGCCTTGTTTTTTCCTCTTCTTTTGCTTCGTCGCATCTCCTCCTGCAAACAAAGAGCACATTTTACACACATCCAATGAGGTTTTCGTTTTTTTTTTGAAACTAGTAACTTGTATTCCTCAGCATTAAGGGTTATGCTGGCCACCTCCAAAAAGTAGTAACAGAGAAGGGAGGGAAAAAAACAGAAATACTTACCAAGAACCTTTGACTCTTTTGTATTTTGTTCTTTACACCAAAAACCTAAGGAAGTAATTACTTTTCATTTAATCTTCTGTATTGAGCTCCACTAGATACAAGCAGGTACGGTCCTCCACCACTTCTTTTGGCTCTTGTTGCTCCCCCTTTTGATCCAACAACTCAACAAGTCGTGTGTTCTGGCATATACAAGTTTTTGTTGGTTTCAGTGCCTCTTTGCATAGTAAGCATCTAGAGGCTATGTTGATGCTCCTTTTCTGTAATGCTTCATGAGTCAAACAATCTCTCCTAGCTACCAACCAGACAAAACACTTCACTTTAGTGGGAGCCACACTCTTCCAAACAGCACTCCATGGCCTGTCTAATCCCATTATGAGGAGTGAAAAACCCCACTGGCTCTCTATTGACTAGCACTGAGTATCTGACACTTGTGATGCAAAACTTGATCCATCGAACTCATTGATCGCAGAATCTCCTGATTTCAATCTCCAGCCTAGAGCTTCATTGGCCACTAGGATGTCTAGACCTAATAAACGCCTACACTAAGATCTCAAGTGTTGATTTGGTCTTGAATCCTTACTTTGGACCTAGTAAATCTGATACCTGTCCGAGGGAAGTCAACTAGTTGGTGATAGTAATAAAATTTAAGATCCCTCCCTTGCCTCAGAATATGTCTCACGACCCACGCTTTCCTCAGGGAACCTTATCTTATTGAAATTCCTTTTATAACCCATGTTACTTCCTATCCCCAGACTAGTCTATCATTGTCCCAACTCTCTATTTTGGACTCTCACCTTCTAGTCCATGAACTCCCACAAAACTCCACTCAGTTATTCCATGAATTCTCCAGATCTGCCTCTAGCAGAAGTCATTTCTTTTCTCATCCACCTCCCTCTCTACAAGCTCCTCACTGCTGTCTTCACTTTTTCTATGAATAGTATTTGATACATAACGTCAAATTTTTTATGAAGGACTTCAATTGCCAAGTATATAGTTTTTTCTTACCAAATTGCTTGGACTTCAATAGAGAAAGTATATAGTTTGTTCTTACCAAATTGCTTTAGTTACTCCCTTTGTCCCAATTTATGTGGCACTGTTTGATTTGACACAAAGTTTTTAAAAAGGAAGACTTTTGAAACTTGTGGTTTAAAACAAACCTTAGATATTTGTGTGACTATAAATCATTTAATTAAAGGTAAACTTGGGAATTTTAAAGTTGAATTGTTTCTAATTATAGAGAAATGACATTCATTTTGGGAGAAAGTAAAAAGGAAAAGGCTACATAAATCGGGACAAAGGGAGTAGTAGTCTAATTCCTGTATCTATATGATAAATCTTAAAGCTTTGAAACTCTTTTGAGTTTAAATATTTTGTCCACTTGATGATACTTATTTCCATTTCATTTCATTGTAGGGGGGCATTCTTTGGTTCCAGAACTTGACCGAGGTCCCTAGTGGTGTTTTAGGGCCAATCTTTCCTTTACTGATTGCTGGATTGCATTATATCAACGTTCAGGTATATTGCTTTTATCAACCTTGAGATTTACTGCCTTTCTGTTTTGTTGTTGTCTTTCTTTGTGGTAACTGGTAACAGAGTTTCATTATGGGATTAAGAGACCTGTACCTTGTTCTTGGCCTTGATACTAGATACATTTTCATATATAATTTCTTTTTCCTTTTCTGTTTGGAGGGTGGACTGTTATCCAATATTACTTATGTTTAGGTATTTGATCGTCAACATGATCAATTTCGTGCTGGTTAACCATCACTTTATGTTGAGACATGTTCTCTTGGTGCCCACCTTGCAATGGTTGGTGGGTCTTGGATACTGTTTAATGTTTGGGACAGGCCTGAAGCAAGTAGGAAAAGGGAAAAAATGTTTTAGTTCTATAGGTATGAGATATCTGCATACCGGCATCAATTTCATTTCTTAATATGTTTTTTCTCCAAAGCTAGTATATGGTTGATATTTCTTCCTTGCCCCTTCATAATTTTGGGCCTTTTGGTATACTGTTGCAAGGAATAATAATCTATTCTTGCATGGTTTGGAACACTTGAAACCCTTCTCCCAAACAATAATGATGCCAAACATTGAGTTTTGTAATCTCAGACTCCCTCTGGTGCTCAAAAATCATGAGAACCGAAGATTTAACTGACAGGTGGATCTTCTTGCCATCTGTATTCAGTTAACTTATAAGATCTTCTCCGTAAAATTCGGTCTTCCCAAATGTGGTGTAGAATGTTAGAAAAGGGAAGACTTCATCTTGGTTTGGATAATTGAAGTTTTGACCAAAATAAGCATTATTAAAATCAATTCACCAAATAATATGTTTTTTTGAAATTTTACAAAACTAGTATAAACGTATTTCTCAGTAACGTTTTAGGTTATATTTATTAAAAAAATTTAATGACAAAAAGACAAAGATTTGATGGAGTAAACAGACAAAAAACGTTATTGGCAGTAACGTTTTATAATTTGTTACTCTGAGACATGTTTTACAGCTAAAACGTGACTCACAGTAACGTTTCTCTGAAATAACTGAAAATTGAAATTCAATCTTGTAAATGCCTTATTCAGCTTTACTCAGGTTTTCTTCTCTTTTTCATACAGAGAATACTTTTTACAACTAAAAAAAAAGTTAGGAGCATGTTTGTACTCCTTTTAGTTTCAAAATTTGTAAATAATTCATATGAGAGATCTCTTCTAGCCTAAGGTAGCATCCCTTCCAAATATTAGAACAATCAGTTTCTTATGATTATTAAATATTAGACTATCAGTAAATTGCTATTGAATTAAAACTGATGTAATAAGTAAACAAAACAACTATAAAAAACATAATGGCTAACAGAAGAGAAAGGAATTAATTGATATTGTAGTAAAGCCCACCTAACTCTGTTTTTCCTTTTGTTGTAAAAAATATTGTCTATGTATGAAAAGAGAAGAAAAGAGAAAATCATGTGTATTTCAAGTGAATGTATGTACAAAATATATATCCATTTTAGTAGTGGAAAGTTGAATGAAGCATGCACAGGATTGGATTTAAATTTTCAGTCATTCGAGAGAACCGTTACTGTGAGTCATGTTTTAGCTATAAAACGTGCCTCAGAGTAACGAATTATAAAACGTTACTGGCAGTAACGTTTTATGTCTGTTTACTCCGTCAGATTTTTGTCCTTTTGTCATTAAATTGTTTTGAATAAAATATAATCAAAAATGTTCCTTGAGAAAATATGTTTATACTAGTTTTGTAAAATTTCAAAAAACATATTATTTTGGTGAATTGATTTTAATAATGGCTTATTTTGGTCAAAAATTCTGGATAATTAATGAGCAAAGACTTAAACTGTCTAGAGGACTTGAGTTCAGCAGTTAGCCAGATGGGTTAGGAAGTAAAGAATACTTGTGGAGTTGCCTCACCTTATTATATTGTGCTTTCTGTTTTTTTTTTAAAAGTCTTTTGCCCTGTCTCCCCATTTTCCGCATCTTCAAAAAATGGGGTCCTGGAAGTTTAACCCACAAAAAGGTACCACAGAAAGAAAAAGAAAACGACCCAACTTAGGCATCACTGGTACCCTTTGGATTTTGTGCGTGTGCAGGGAGGGTGTAAATTCTATCTTTGTGGTGCTGGGTTGGTTTAGGTCTGATGCTACCTGCACAGTGTACGGTCATATACAAACTGGTTTAGTAATTCTTCAGGTTCTTTGTTGGCTCAAGAAAGGTTTTAGCTTCAGTACTGTCTTCAGGATATTACTAATTTCTTGTAGATTTTCACTCTAAAATGACTTGTTGGAGCAGATAAAATGAGATCAGGAAGTGGCAGGTGTGTTTTCTTATGTTTGCTTTTCATGGACTTATTTCAAGTCTATTTAATTAAAACTTTGACTACCTGACAAGAGAGCTTACCTGAACTAGCTTTTGCAATTGTTACAGGAAAAAGGTGGATTCTTGAATTAATTGTAAAGTCTGTGTGGTAGAGACTAGAGAGTATTCTTATATTTTTCTTCCAGTGAAGAAATTCAATTTTTTTTCCTTTTAATTTTCGTTTGGCAGAGAACTTTTTTGTCCACAATGAATTTGTTACATTTTTCCAAATAAAATACAACAACAACAATAATTATGTCTTGGTCCTACACAAGTTGGTTTGAATATTAAATCATCACTGACCATGTTCCTATTTAAATTTTTAGATAAAATAAAATGTAAACCTAGATCTTTCATTTTCATCTGCACATCTCAAATCATGTCCTCCAATTCTGTCAGATTTTTTCACGGAAAGGGAAATCTGAAGAATGTTCTATCACTAGGTGATTTCTTCCCATCTGCCTAATTTTGGATTGACATAGTTCCTGGTGTTCCTTCTAAAAAGGAAAGAGTGACCCGGTATCGGTGTTGGTGGGAGGTAGCAAGTACTTTGTGGAATAGTCGAGGTGTGTGCAAGTTGCTTGGACACCATCGCTATCTGGAAAAGAAGAAGAAGAATGTTCTCTACCACACACAACCTTAACAATTGGTTCAAGAAGCCATCTTTTATGGTCACAGTTGCAAAATCTAGTTCAAGTAAGCTACATTTTCAGGGTATGAGATAAGACTTGAACAGGGTCTATCTAAAGGCATAATTCAATTTTCATTTCACTCAACTGCCTAAGCCGAAAAGCTTTCACTCATAAAAGGAGGCAATAGTACAATGGAAAAGATTCATCTGATAGTGCCCGTATTTCTTGTGGCTGTGGGTTATAAAGAATAGAGAAGGTTGCCCTGGGGAAATAACAGTGTTTTCGGAGGATGAGATGGATAAAAGTTCTGATAGTGTGACGTCAAATGCGTAGTGAAAGAGAGAGAATCACCAATAAAAGGGCTGGGAATGAGGGAGAAAGATAATCAACCAAAAGATGAAAGGGAAAGAAACAGACGAGGAAAGTGGGAAGAATATTATAAGTAGTTGGTTAATTTATTGGTGATGGGATTCAAATAGCAGACTTCAGTTAATTGGAAAGTAACTCGTGTGTTTTTGAAATTTGAAAAACATGATATGCTGTTAGCTAAACCAAATAGTGTTATCTACTGGTGATAAAAAAGATAAATAAATAGAAAGAAAAACATCAAGGGGTTACATTTTTTTTTCCAGTAAACATCTAGGGGCTACATTAAAAAGAAGTTTTTTCCTAAAATTTCCCCTGCCCTATACGCACCAAATGACTTTTACAAACTTTTGTCTCGTAAATGGGAAGGTAATATAAGGGGGGAAAACAAGTTTCCAGAAACACTTTTCTTGAAATTGATTATTTTGGGAATGCCGCACAGTATATTCAAGTATATAGTATAGTGAGCTTGGTTTAGTTTCTTATGCAAGTGATATTTGAGGTGTTTTTTCTCCAAGCTTTTTGATAGAGATGATCTCTCTCTTTCTATTACTTCAGGTATCCTTTCAGAAGTCTTCAGTTGAAAAAATGAGTGGATTCGTGGGATTAATAGCCAAGGTCAGTAATCTGTTAGAAATTTATGTGATATATCCTCCTACTTTGATCTAAAAGTGATTTTCGTCATTTTGCTGCATAATAAAGGGACTTAACCAATCTCTATTCAAACCCATTTGTAGAGGTACTTCTTTAACTTATCGATTATCTTATTACCACAGTTATTCGACGAATTTGAGAAAATCTAAAAGATTCTATCCTCCTATCCAAAAAGAATGCCTAGTTTCGGAGTACGAGTATCAAATCATAGAATTTGTGAAGTGCATTCATATATCGATTTCTCAATCCTTTGAAATATAATTTAAGTATCTAGAGATATAAACTTATTTTTTGATAATGTTAACATATTATTCATCAGCATAAAGCTAGTGCTGGGCCTGGCCACTCTAGAACAGAAAGTAAAAGGCCTATATATTTCACAAGGCTTCCAAAAAGTCTGGTATGGAGTCTGCCTCCTTTATACAAAATTCTTGACACCCAAAATCAAAATACTATTCATCCTTCATTTTTGGATTAGCAGTTTGAAATCCTTTTGCCTTATTAACCTCTCCATTGGAGCAATTTATCCCCTGTTAATGATATATTACCCTTCTTAGATATCATTAGCGACCATTCTTTTTGTTCTCAGGAGTTAACCATGTTTTTGTGTGTGTAACTTGCATCTCCTTGATGCCTTTCAAATACATCTTACTTCATCAAAAAGTAAAATATCTTTGTTAAAATATTAATAAATTAAAATGGAATGTCCACGAACGTGTGAGATGTTATGGGAAAACTCTCAAACTTAGGATCGTAAACCTTCAACACAAAACAAAGGACAACTTTAAACACACGGGATGTACATCTTTAAACCCACTTACTCTAAATTCTGGAATCCCCTCAAGAAACTAGTGATCATTAGCTATGTTGCTCGGACTCTTTAAAGATGTCGACGGGTGCGTGTTGGATCCTTCAAAAGTAGTGCATTTTTGAAAGATCCGCACAAGTGCGGCATCATTTTTGGAGAGTCCGAGCAACATAGATCATTAGTATGTTATCAATAGTTTTCTGTTTTCCTGATGATAATTTTGAGTTTTAAGTCTTAACACTTTTGCTTTTTTTTTTTTTTTTTGGTAACAGTACTACAAGAAGTACTTGGAAGTCCTGACATTACCCATTTTATTTATTACATTCAATATGCCCCAAGTAATCAACCATTTGATTCCAAAAAAATATGTGCTGCAGGATTTGTCCATTTTTATGTTTGAACTTGGCATCCCATGTTTTCCTTAATTATTTTTAGCTTTGTGGTCCAATTTTAAGATAACTTGAAGAAGGAAACTGATTTTTGATCTTTGAACTGTTTGTGTTGGTTTCCCTGGAACATTGTTTTGGTCCTGTTAATTTATTGGTCTCAACAATAACTGGAATCATTGTTTTCTTCAAAGTTATTAATGGAGGCACACTTTTGACTTTTGTGTCCATTGTGACCCTTTTTTATCTTAAAATTCTTTTCTCCATTCAAGGAAAAAAGGGTTCATGGTATTGTAAATATACTGTTTTTTCTGCTTTGAATCTGAGTATCTCAGTACCTGAGCAATTCATCATGTTAGAGCTATGAATTGGAATAGTCGGGATGTTCTTGCTTTTCTAGGTGGTTTGCATCATGTCTAGCTTGAATATGTCTACTTAGGATTTCTGGACAGTCAGTCAGTCACGGTAGGAGATTTTTGTCATTGTAATTTGCAGCTCTATGGGCCTATCTCTTGCTTTTATAAAGTTAATAGTCTCAAACCATATTATAATTGGATGGATTGCAAGTAGTATATCATGATTTAATGTTTTTGTTTGACAGGGTTAGTTTCTCTTGCGAACTGTTCTCTTTTTTATAGCCTCAGAGATGGATTGTACTAGGTATAAGACACGCAATTAATGTAATTGATATAGTGATGAACAAGTGGCACATCAATGGTTGTTTGAAATTGGTGAAAGCTGAGCTTTGGAAGTTAATGAGCTGCCAATTGAAATATGACCTGATGAAACTACCCCAATAGTACAATATAAAATTTGGCAGAACGGGAATCCCATATGGATTTTGAAGTTGATGATGGATGGAGAAACTTAATTTAGTTGTCTGTCAGGTTTATGTGAAAGAATGGTAGCAGTGGTGGACTGATCACATACAAATAGATATTAACATTGATGGGTCACAAACTTTTTCTTTAATCTTCTTAAAATTTTCGGTGTTGGGTTGGAGAGCAGGAGAGGGGATTGCAAAATAAAATAATTGCATTGTCTTTCTGACTCATTCGATTGCCTTTCTATCTTGATATACCTGACAAAGAATTGTGTGCATGACATGAAGTTTTTGTTCATATTTCTATTTTTCAGGGGAGTTTAGTTTTTTGTCTTACCAATAGTTCGATGACTGTTATTCGGGTATCTTGTAACACCCCAGAATTTTTTTGAGCTAAGACTCGAACCATCCTTCGTTGTGAGTAGGATTTTACCGAGGAATTTAAAATTTCTTAAGTGTTAAGGTCACTAGATGTAGCACCTTGAGTTCCAAAAAGAACTAAATTGGAAATAGCAA
>JAJONR010012479.1:0-23055 GCA_029582245.1 Solanum etuberosum | reverse complement strand
TGTGAGAACTTTGGATCTCTCCATGTCTGAAATCAGACGACAAAATTGCACATCTGAGCCCTCTCCTTTTCTTTTGATTCCTATTTTTTTTATAATAACTCTCTTGTTCGTGCATATTTTTTCTTTTTCTTTTGATTCCTATTTTTTTTTTATAATAACTCTGTTTGTGTACATTTTCTTTAATATCAAAAGCATTCGTTTGTGTAAAACCTAGCAGTATAGCAAAGATAATTGAGATCTCTCCATTAATTAAAGTAAGTTTTTTTGGAATGCTAGTAGCACAACACCTCATTATAAATTGGTAAATCCGTAATTAAAAAATACTAATGAAATAATCATCTTCAATATTATGATAGATATTCTAAATGCAAATCTCATACTTAATCAAAGAGTAAATTTATGCCAAAAAAGCTTAGGACTAAGAATTGGTGGGGTGAGCCAAGCCAAGGCAATAGTGCAACACCAAGGCGACTCTTGAAGGTCCCAATAGCAAGCTACCGTGGTGGACCTCCCCCCTCAAAAAATAGAGTTAATATCGTGTGAGTCAATAACTCACATATCAGATATTAAACTGATAAGAACAGATACTACACTTGATCTTAGCCAAAAGGCCGAGAAAGGTATGATTTTCTAAGTGATTCGCGGGGCATTTTTATATGTCATTTGTTACATAATATCTCTGTATCCAGTCAGTGTGGGACTTGAAGAAATTATGAAGACAAATGCTTCTTATTCGATGTACATTCACTAATCTCGATGTACAAATACTGAAACTTTCATAAATACTATTCCATTTATCCCTTGCTTTTCATTTGAGCATTTTGCTTGAAGGTCCCGATAGCAACCTACCGGGGTGGACCTGCCCCTCAAAAAATGGAGTTAATATCGTGTGAGTCGATGACCCACATATCAGATAATAAGAACAGATGAGTCTCGTTCCATAATATTTACAAGCAAAAGAATATTACTTAAGTGCAACATAGAGTTGTAACAAGATGACCTTGCAAAGAAAAGTGACTCAACTCCATCATACATAAGCAAATACTAACTAATTAATTTTGGAAAGATCAAATTTTCTGTATAAACGAATCCTTTCAGAATGACATTAGATTGAGGCCATACTCCAAACGGTCCTTTGGATGTCCTAAATACATAACAACAATGACGCAAATGTCCACAACACAATAGCACTTCTCCATCTGAAAACATATATTTCGGTATGACTGATTTAAGATTGGTACCTTGTATAGTAAACAATTCAGTCCAAGACTCATTGACATAGTCTTTCATTACCCAAAACTTAAAAACGTCCTCTATACGAGACACATAATGAGAATAAGCACAAAGCATTCCTCCCCCGTTCCCGAAACTTTTTCAAGTACATTTGCTCTGGCAAGGGTATCTCTCTATACACCTCGTCTAAAACACTAAATGACATCACAGAATATTTCCTTAAGGAATGAATAAGCCAATGAAATGCTCCATGGACAAATACCAAAGAGTCGGTAGACGTAAGCATAAGGTGAACGTCATGAATAGGATGTTTATCCATTAATCTCCAGGAACCACTTTTCAACGCAAGAATTTCACTGCATGATTTTTCATCAATCTTAAGGATCTTATAGTCATCAGTAGTTGAGTCATATCCCAATCCCCAAGTACAATAGTCCCTCGGAAAAATTTTCGGAGGGCGGAGGACTATTGATTCTCTTGTGGAGGGGTTCCATAGCAAAGGTACGAAGTCTACTTATAGTTATAAAACCCTATAAGAGCCAAGCCATGGTAACAACAATATAATGTGTGATGCCATGATTTAATGTTAGAAGGACAATCAAATTTGTGTAGATGCTCAACCTGTTGAACTGACGATAAAGAAGAACAATACAAGGAAAAATCCTCAATATAATGGAACCGTTGGTTAACACGGATTTTTTGGGAATTTTCGTCATTCTTGGCATGATTGAGATGCTTCATATTAAAGTAAGGGTCGAAAATCAATGTCATCCATAACTTTGAAATACATTTGAATCGTAGAAGTGACCGCACAAGTAGCCTGTTGAGGATTTCCGTAGCCACATCAACATCCATCTTTTTTGTTTTCTTTAATTTGAATGTTTCAGAACTCTTTTCCCCTGAAATTAAAAATGGAAGATTTAACCTAAACAACTCGTCAATTTAAATTAAAAATAGTCGGCAGTTGTATAATAAATATAATCCGTCAAAAGGTATTCGGCAAAATAATCGAGACAGTAAAAGGTGAATATTTAGAGAGATACCTTTGAAAAAAGTTGTTTTTTTGTGTCGTCTTTGCAGCTTCCACCTTTCTCTAGGTAGGGTTTTGCTAAAGTGAAAAATAATGTAATTTTATTTCACTTTTAAAATAAGGATATTAATTAATGATCCTAACGTTCATTAGTAGGATCCAAGTAATATTTAAAGACTCCAAGTTAAAATCTACCTCGTCATATTTTGAATCTTTTTAAAATTTTCAAAGTCCTAAATATTAGAATAATAATTAAATAACAATTATCTGAGGAAAAATCTAAAATTAAATTTGTGTGGGTGTGCCAGGTAAGCCAAAATATTTACTTTGATATGTGTTTTCTTATGGTTAGTTTTGTTCTATTTTATCTCTCATATTCCCATGATCTTGTTTGGTATTTACTCATAAGGGTAAAGATTATTTTTTTGTAGTACAAAGATTGTTTCCAAAGGACCTCCAATCTAAGTAAACTCTTCGGGTGTGTTTGGTACAAAGAAAAACGTGGTTGGGATGGTCAAGGGTAGGGGGTTGAGGACTTGAGTGGGGAGGATATAATGAACGTGTCTGGGTACGAAACTCTAAACGCAAAATTCGATCATTCAAGTTGGATATCATTTATCTACGCTAGGATCCGACCTACATGAACTTCTTTCTTCTCTTATAATATTTCTAGAAAGCGAAAAAAAATAAAAAAATAATGGGGAATAGAATACAAGTGTTGAGTAACAACTTCTACTCTTGTGAAATGTGGGTCTGAACTCTTCCTTTCTATTTAGAACGGGGTTAGGTGTAACACCTCGAACTTCAGTCAGTTTTTAGTTTTGGATCAACTTCAAACGATCATATCTGTTAGCACGTAAAGAGTTAGGTGGCTCATGAAATATCAAATCGAAGGCTTTGAGTCCTCTTTCCAACGCTACCAAGTTTACTAAATTCTGAGCTTCGAGTAAAAAGTTATGGTCATTTGAGTGAAACCTCTCTAGCTAAGGCTTTTCATCCGTTTTAGGGAAGGGGTATTTTGGTCTTTTCCTTACCCCACTAAGCCTAAAATGTTTTTCAACCTCAAGTTAAGGATCTAATCTGAATTAGACCACTTTTCAATATTCCAAAACGCTTGGGGATTTTAGAGCAAGATTCAAGAAGAGGAAAAAAGGGTTTTTCAAGTGTTCTTTCAAGAAAGGAGGATTTCGCCAAGAACAAGTGTTCTTTCGAGGTATGTAAGTTTCTCATAGTATTGTGTTTGTTCGCCCTCACGCGAATCACATAATTTCGTTCATGAATTCGTCCATGAGATTGTTTATATTGAGATTTAGCCCCATTCTTTAACAATGAAGGTTTTGAGTTCTTGAGGTGAGGATCTTACGAATGAGTGATGTTTCTTGATAGATTTTGAGTGGGTTTTCGTTTAATTTGTGTTGGGTTTATGAATCAAAAGAGAGTTCGGAAGAAATCATTTGATTCTAGATGAGTTAAAACTTGAATTTGAACAATAAAATTCGTCGGGTTTCTGGGCAGGGGCATGGGGCACCGCGCCAGCCATAGCTCCCAAACTACTGGTCAGTAATTTGGGGCCTGGCACTCCGCGCAACTCAGTGCTCCCCAAACTTCTGCCAGTAGTTTGAGGGCTGGCGCCCCGCGCCACTCAGTGCGCCAGGGTCGCCAGGTCCCTTATCCTTCGGTCCTTCTTTTCATGTGTGTTCCCTCAAATCGTACCTATGTTCTCTTGATATTCACTCTTAAAGTCTTCATTAATCCTTGAGAGATCATGCATATCCTAATCACATCTCTTAATTTGCATTTTAAATTAAAGTAAAGTTAAGAGAAAAGTTCAAGAGGTCCTTTTGAGTCAAAGTTGAGAACCCTTTTGAAATTAACTAAAGATTTGAACTAAGTCTTGAGTAAATGAGTATTAGGATGAGGAGAGTTGAGTTTCATGTTTCAAAATGAGTATAAGTGAACTAATTATTCCCAAGTATGTAATACTTTTACATTTAAAATAGAGAAACACCGATTTCTAAATGAATTTACAAGTTCAGAGGAGTTTCAGAGTATTACCTCTTTTAAGAGGATCTTTTGAGTAATTACCTCAAATTGAGAAAGAGTTATGTTTTAAACATTTGAGCATGATTTATATATTATTGAGAGTAGTATTAAGCACCGATATGGGATGAGTTCAGACAACTCAAAATCCTCATAAACCATGTGTGCCAACATGGGTAAAGGGTCATACTATGATTCCTTATTGCTTTTAAGTGTAGATTAGTAGATCCACTTAGTTGAGGTGTTCTATACCCTGGAAAGGTATAGGACAGTTCTGGCAGCGTGGGAGAGACGATGTATTATCACATAGCTCATAGTGATGGTTGTCGGTTAGAGAATCTCCCAAATAAGAATAAAGAGTATGTTATTGTATTTTTAAACATTCATTGAGTTTTAACTCCTGTTGTATAATGCTTTAAGTATTGCATCTCTTATTGTTGCTTTCATATTGAGTTGAGTTGAGTTAAGTATATCCTTCCAGCCTTGTCATTTTAGTTATTTATTGCTTTCAGTTTTTCCCTTACATGCTCGTACATTCAATGTACTGACGTCATTCGCACTGCATCTTTTTATGATGTAGATACAAGTGTTCAGGGTCATCAACAGGCGCTCTGTTGATACCATTCATATTCCAGTTAGCTTTGGTGAGCCTCACTGCTTTCCGGAGGGTTCCACATTTACATTTTTAGCTTTGTTAAGATGTCGTGGGTCTTGTCCCGACATCTATGTTAGTATTTAGAGACTTCATAAACAGTAATAGTTGAGGAGTCTTTCACTGTTTTCATGTTTTCTATAAGTTTATGAAAATGATGAATGAATGTTGATTCTATTTAGCTAGCTAATTAAAGAAGCAATCACACCCATTTCGTCCTCAGATTCCATTGCTCTAATTTCTGAAGAAATGATTTATGACAATATTGAAAACTAATACGAAATACATAAATTATTTTCACGATTCTTTTAAAGAATTGTCAATTAATAACGTAAATTGAATCTTTTGATCATTCAAAGATTTGAGAATGTTGGATTGCGCCAAGCCAAGGCAAATGCCAAAGTGACTCTTGAAGGTCACGACTCCAAATAGCAAGCTACCGTGGTGGACCTCCCCTCAAAAATAAAAAAGTTAATATAAAGATATTATTATGATAAGAGCAGATACTACACTTGGTCTTACATTTTCAATTTATTGATATAAAATATTTTAGGGGTGGTACCTTGCTGATAAGTACATACGATGAAATGTATTACAACATCAAGCACCAGTGGTAGAACAGTACCCTGCCACGGTTCAGACCTGGGTTCGATTCTAGGATGGTGCATCTGAGTGCTGTGACGATGAATGTGAAAATTTGGGTCTTCACCATGTCTGAATCAGGATGACAAAATAGCGCCTCTTCCTTTTAATCTTGTTAGAGATTACAAGATGAGAATCGAATTATTCTATATCCGGTCATACTAAAATTGCCAGATGATATATAGTTCAGTATCTGATTTTAATTCAAATGTACATTGGAATGGGACATAGAGAGAGGAGCTTTTATGGATCAAACTGCCCAATATTAGAAGGGACAAATTATGTACTGTTATGAAACAAAAGGTTTTTAGAACTAGAATTGGTGGGGTGCGCCAGGCCAAGACAGTAGAGCAACGCCTAGACGACACTTGAAGGTCCCAATAGCAAGCTACTGTGATGAACCTTCCCCCTCAAAAAATAGAGTTAATATCGTATGAGTCGATGACTCACATATCAGATATTAAACTGATAAGAACAGATACTACACTTGATCTTAGCCAAAAGGCCGAGAAAGGTATGATTTTTAATGAGTTGCTAGGACTCATTTTGTATCCTATTTTTTCAATAGGAGTTCTTTTGTCCAGTCAATGTGGGACTAGAAGAGGAACTATTTAAATAATCAATAGGAAAATGAAGACAAATATGAAAAAATCTGCTCCTAATTTTAATTTTGTGTAGGTATAGGTTACATTTGTAATATTCCTTGAAACAGGCTTCAAACATCTTGGTAGGCCTTTTGCCCACTTAAGATCGAAAATTACATTGTATATGCAAAATCAATATTATTTTTCTCCATATATATATTTATAGCAAATGCTGAATCCTTTTGTCTTTTTCATGTATTCAATTAGTTATGTATATTTTGAATCTTCTTAATAAAAATCATAGCTCCATAACTAGCTAGCTACTCACACAAATATCTCATTTGTATTTGCGAAAAATAGAGCAAAATTTTGACATAGAAGGTTTGTGTAACCCCAATTAATTTGAGATCGAGATATATAGTTGATCAATTGAAAGATTAGCCTTATATTTACTTAAACTACAAAGTACAAGAAGGCTAATAAGGTCAAAGACCATCTAGCCAAATTAGTCGTGAGCAGCCAGAATGAGTCCTACTATGACTCCTATTAGGTGGGGGCTAAAAGTTCATTCCAACCGGACAAGAGCCAAATGCTTTCTGATCAAATAAGACAAGACAAATTTTTTTATTAGTTAGCTATATAGGTAGCTATTTTGCGAAGGTTGGAATGACTATTTTAACTTCTGCTTCCCTCTTTTTGCTAAGGATAATAATTTTATCATTTGTGTTGTATTCGGAGGTAAGGCTAAGTCCTCCTTCTTGTGTTTGCCTTCTTGATATATAACACCGCAGATAACCTGAGAATGTTTGGAACACAACCCCACATAGCATAGAAGAAACTAAAATAACAAATAATCCAGCATAAATTGATCTCCTTCTTGTGTTTGCCTTCTAAATACTTTTTTTTCCGATAGAATTTTCTAAGTACGTATAGTGGTGTTTGATTTTTCACTCAATACACTACAACAATATTAACATAACAGTTGCATTAAAAAATGGGCCTTACCCAGGATTTTCATAGATTTTTTATTTTAAAATAAAGCATTTCAAAACAGATTTTCATTAAAGGCGTTGAAAATTATAATTACGTCACTAGCTAGGATTAAGAGCCCGTTTGGATTAGATTAAAAAAGTGGTTTAAAATCAAAAAATAAAAAGTAGGGAGAGTCCTACTTTTGGTTTTTTAACTTTTTAAAGTTATTTTTAACTTTGTCAAACACACCAAAAACTAAAAATGACTTAAAAGTAGGTTTGACCAACTTTTAAGTCAATCTAAACAGACTCTAAACATGCTACCTTAAGAAAAATTTGGTTAACACCTTAACCACTACACAAACCTTCAAGTTGTGCTTAGAGGCGTCAACACTAATATATACTGGGGCAGACCCACCCTTAGCCAAGGAGTGTCTAGCAACATTCCTTCGTCAGAAAATTACATTGTATATAGATGTCAATTTTTGGTTTAATAAATATATATACAAGTATCGACACCTCTTGACACAAGTTAAAGGTTTTGGTCTAATGGTTAAGGCGTTGCGAAAATTCCTTGAGGTGGTGTGTGTTCTAGTCCTACTAGCCTTATTATTATTATTTTAACTATAACCATTGAAACCCCTTAACGGCAATCTTGGTCCGTTACTGAATATATATACATGTTAAAGTAAATTTTTTTGATCTATTTATACATTATAATTTTCCAGTGAAGGAGTAACGCTTGACACTTCTTAGACAAGTATAACTCCGCCTCTATCACTATCTTGTGAAGATAAAAACATTGTTTTCAATAGATTTTTGATTTAAATAAAACATTTCAAAACAATTTTTTTTTAAAAATAATGTCCTATGAAAGAATAAGAACAACAACAAATAATACGACAACCTAACAATGTGAACATGCCTAATTTTTTTGAATTTCAGACTCGTGATGTCCTTTTTCTTTTGACATGTAACACATACGGAAGTGCAATAATTTTCACAAAAAGACAAGTTCAATGAATCATTATGACTCATGGTCCCTCTTTTATTTTCTTTTTCCAAATATAATGTTTTCCACATCCATGTCTTTTTACTTTTTACCTAGTGTAAGTGGCCACTAGTTACATAGTAGTTTTCTTGAAAATAGTATCTCCACGCATCTCATATTAGTTATTCACATTATTAAAACTAGATTTTTTCTTTGCATTTGATAAGTGCTTCTTTGTAGCTAAACTTTGATCGCGATTGCTCATCGTTTCTAATTGTCTTATTTTGTCACCCTAGATTCAAGTTAGCACCGATAAAGATATCTTGATTCTTTGTGTCTGGGATGACTTGAGAGCAAATTATCTTTTATTTATCTCAACTTCTTCCTTCGGTTGGGTGAGCTTTCACTTTTTTAAATTACTTGTCAATTATTAAAATTAAGATAAAATTAATTAGATTTTTTTCAATTTATTCTTATAATTAATTCTTTTTAAAGTGTAAATAAGTTGGTAAAGTTTCAAAACAAATTATTAAGGGGTAAATTATTAAAACTATCATTCTTATTTACGGGACAAAGGGAGTACAATAATGATAGTTGTGACTGGCCATAATTCAATGATTTAAATAGCATATACATAAACCGACACTCAAATTTTGCTCTAAGCTAGCAAGTTAATCAGATGTCTCGAGTTCGAGTCCTGCGTATGGAGAAAATTCTGTTGGGAGCACCATTTCTGAATGGGGTCCTACCGTGCGCACTCCGAATTTAGTCGGAGCTCCACTACGGGCTCCGAACACTAGGTAGAAAACCAAAAAAATGAAGATACACATCTAGACACTTTAATTTGATCTCAATTGGCAACTAAATACTCCAACTTATTCCCATTATATATATGTTGTACACCCGACGCTAACATGATACATACAATTGAAGATCTTACTCGTCAACTGAGGTCAAATTTGAATGTCTACTTATGTATTATATCAATTTAAATTGACATAATACATAAACATGACCCTTAATTTGGTTTCAGCTGGCAACTATGACATTTAACTTTGGGTATGCACAAGTAGACACTTATACTTGTATAAAATTGAACAAAAAAACACATTTGTCCTATATGGCAATTTTGTGTCCTACATGGCGTTCTACATGTATTATGCCAGGTAGGACATGTGTGTCTACTTGTTCAATTTTATACAAGTTTAAGTGTCTATTTGTGAACACTCAAAGTTGGAGAGCATAATTTTCCGTCGAAGTCAAATTAAAGATCGCGTTTATATATTATGTCATTTTAATTTGAGTAGAAATTTATAGTAAAGGCTCCCTAGCAAGTATACATATACACTATTAAAAATATCGTGTAATAAACATCAATTTTGGACAAAAATTGAATCATATTCTATACGCCCAACCTTAATTTTTATGTATAACAGTATAAGCCAACATTGCTCGTGCAAAGTTCTGTATACAGACGCTAACTATAAGATCAAAAGTTAGGGCGAAGAATATATACATTTTTATAATTAAATATTTTGAATTCGAGATGTTTTATTTGTGCAAAGTTCTGCATACGAACACTAGCTACAAGATCGAAAGTTAGGGTGAAGACTAAGTACTTCTATAATTAAATATCTCGAATTCGAAACGCTTTGACTGTGCAAAGTTCTGCTTACGAACACGAACTACAAGATCAAAAGTTAGGGTGAAAAATAAATATTTTTATAATTAGATAATCTGAATTCGAGATGCTTTATTTGTTCAAAGTTCTGCATACGAACACTATCTACAAGATCGAAAGTAAGGGTGAAGAGTAAGTAGTTCTATAATCAAATATTTCGAATTCGAAATGTTTTGTTGTGCGAAATTCTGCATATGAACACTAACTACAAAATCAAACGTTAGAGTGAAGAGTAAGTATTGATATAATCAGATATCTCAAATTTAAAATAATTTACGCCCCAAAATTGGACTTCTTAGTATCTAGTGCAATAGTGCTTAATTATAAATGATATTTGAGATGTCGAATAGTGGAGATATATATGGTGGTCCACAATATCTTTTATCTTTTACCTTTGTGTTTCAGAGCAAGTTGTTGCAAAGTTTAAATGTGCTTATGTATTAACATATGTCGGTATAGTAGTGAGATTGTTTCATCCTTAATTAGAGGTTTCAGATTCAAATTTTGGGTATGAATTTTTTTTTTATTGGGAGCGCCACCCTCGAATGGGCCCTGCAGTACACGATCCAGATTTAGTCGGAATTCTAATATGAGCTCTAAACACCGAGTGGGAAACAAAAAAAATATGCTTATGTGAAAAAATTCACAAGCTATCTATGTATTTGGCCTTTTATATTTTATTGTGTCCTCTAATATTATTTTTCTCATTAGCCTTTTTGTTTATTATTTGTTTCAATTTTTCACGTAATATGTTTAAAATTATAAGATTAATAAATATTTTAATATACTTGATATATCTTTAATTTAAGACCATGAAAATTTATTTTATTTTTTAAAACTCAATACCGATCAAAATAAGTCAAATAAATTAAAACAACTTTATATTTACCTCCACTTTAAGTAGCTTTAAATTCCCACCAACCGACACCATAGACCTTTGTACCATGACTCCATGAGTAGAGATATTAATATGCTTCCTTCGTTTTATATTATTTGATCAAAATTTTAATTAAAGATATATTTTACTAAAATTAATTTTATTATGATGTTTTCAAACTTTAAATTTGAATACTACTCTCTCCATTTCAAAATAGTTAGTATCATATTTTACTTCTTAAATATTAAATTATGATATAAAATTACATATCCAAACGCATAATATTTTCATAAATTTAAAATTTTAAACTTACCGACATTGGTATCTCTGAATAATAAATGATAAAGACAGCCATGATATATGTCAGATAATAATTCAATTATTGGTCATAAATCATGACAGATAATAATTTTGCACTACCTTTATTACCTTTTTTTTTTGCTTTTTAATTATTATTATTTTCACCAATTCAACATCACACGTTTTCGAAATCTGACAAATTGAAGTGTTATATTAGCTAAATTACAAAATAGTAAGATGTTACTATCAACTTTAATCAATCGACTATTTAAATAATTAAATATATTACTAGCTCAAACTCAGACAAGTGTTCGGTGAAATGAAATATCAATTAAACACTTCAACAAACAAAATAAACATTTAGATATCTGTCAGCTTTTGAAGTTCATGAAAATTATAAAGACTATTGAGTTAATGTGTTTAGATGTACATGTTTCTCAAAATTGAAACGTTTATTACTGATTAATTGATGTTAAATTTGAATGAAAATAAATAAAAATCTCACGAAGGCCCCTATCTCGTCTTATCCCATAAGCTTAGTGGGATGGGACGGAGCAAAATAGTAATTGCTCCCTAATGACTACCTACGACCTTAAGTATTCTTTCTAAAATAATTTTTTTAAAAAAGTAAGACACGTAAATTAAAACACATGTAATACATATGTAGTTTAACTCAAACTATCAATAAAAAAAAGTTTTTTTTTTTTTTTTACTGTGTTATCTTCCACAAGATAAGACTTAAGAGCCCTATAAAACCACATATATACTAGCCTCAATATCTCTCACATTACATCAAAAAATATTTATTATTTCTTCTCTCTCAAAAAATTGTGAAAATGGCACTATCCATGCGTTTCTTTGCTACTTTCTTTCTCCTAGCTATGCTTGTCATGGCTACTGGTTAGACTTCTTCAACTTTTTTTTATTTAAATTATGTTCGAAATTTACTAGCTCGATTTTTTTGATATTATGGTCATTTATAGGGGATAAATCACTTTCTATCAAAAATACTGACAATCTCGAGTCATCTCATCACATTCTTTAGTGATTTTAACATTCTTGTTAAAGTTGTAAATATCGTCATACCATAATCCCTCTATTTTATTTTTATATATTTTTGACTGGCGCTCAAAATTTAAGAATATATGAAAGATTTCTGAATCAGTAAAAATATGTTTAATATAGTGAAAATATGGTATTACACATGTTAAAGAACTTGGTTCGTTAAGGGTATATAATATATAGGATAATATTAAAAGTTTATTCTTTAATTTGTGAGATTATTAATATACAATATATACACTTGACATCAACGATAAAATAAAAACAAGAATTAACTATAAAATTCGTCATTAATCTGTTGTTAAATAACTCGTCATGATTTTTTTTTATAGAGATGGGACCAATGAGAATTGCTGAGGCAAGACATTGCGAATCGTTGAGCCATCGTTTCAAGGGACCATGCGCGAGCGATAGGAATTGTGCCTCGGTGTGTGAGACCGAAAGATTTTCCGGTGGCAATTGCCGTGGATTCCGCCGCCGTTGCTTCTGCACAAAGCCATGCTAAATAATAATTTTAATTATGTATAAAAGAACAAGTTTGAGAAAATATTATCTACTCTTGAATAAAGTACACTATGATTCTAGTTTTGTTTGTAAAACTAGTTGTGATCTTTGAATTTGTATGCAATTATGGTTCACTAGACTTGTAATTCCTTCATGTGGTGTATTTTTTTAAAAAAATATTATGGATAAAATTTGTCTTTTACCCTTTTGTTAGTAAGTTTAAATAAAGTATTCTTAGCCGCGGAAGCAGTTATTATGTTAGCGTGTATCTTTTTTCCTATATGAGGAAAGTTACTCTTTATGATCATGTCTGAGCATCTTGATTCTTGTTTTGTTCTAATTATAAGAAGGGATAATAACGAGTTGTTTTAGTTTTTCAGTTATTGAAAAATTCTAATTTTTAGTGTTTTTTTTTATATAGATAATCGGTATTTTACCTTGGGTAAGCGAGATGGAGTAAAAAAACAAGAAAGACTTCTAAGAATAAGTAAAATCTTCTTAGGAAGATTTCTATCATTTTTCTTGTAATTAATCATTCATAATGATATTTTATTAAACACATTTAATCTTTAATTAAAAAAGTATCAATTTTTTTCATTTCTTTAATATAATTTTTCAATTTTCCGTGAATAGGAATATTGGTTAAAGTCTAAGCTAGGGGTTATTTGAATGGCAATGGAATGGACAAAATTGTTCTACATGATTAGTTATCTCATAATATTTATTAAATAAAATTATTTTATTATTACAAATACAAATAGTAAAATAATTAATTTCAAAATGATCTAATATTCTTAATTAAATATAAAATAAATAATTTAATATTTTATCTCGAGAATATTATCACTTTCTTCGACCCTTAGAGATAAGGAAAGCCATCAAGATATGTCGAATAGTAATTCAATTATTGGTCAAGTGGCTGCTCATAAAATCACGACATATAATAATGATTTTTCTATCTTTTTACTTTTCTAAGACAAACTAAAAGAGCCCTTGACTATAAATTTTAAAAGTATTTTTTTTTGATAAATTTGCTTGGTGAATTTTTTTTATTTATTTTTGAACAAATTATGTTTTCAATTTAAAAATAGATATTTCATTTTATTTGTATTAACAAAAAAAAATAAAAGAATTTTATTATATTTTTTTTATTCTTAGTATTAAATATCAATATAAAATAGTAATAAACAAATTTAGAATTTTAATGTATCATTAATAAAGTTAATTTCATAAAATATATTCTAATTAAAATTTTCTTAAATTTATTGTGGCAAGTCAACAAGATCAAGTAATTTGAGTAGTAAGGTGTTTCTATCAGCTTTAATCTTTTGTTCTTTCTTCTTTTACTTTTTTCGTTTCTATTTGTTTGTATTACCTTTCTATTTTATCTGTTTTAAAAAAATATTATTATTATTATTATGATTCTTTAATAACTTTTTACATGATATATTTAAAATCATAAAAATTAAAGAATATTTTTGTATATATTACATAATTTTAATTTAAAATCACAATTTTTTTAGTTCCTTTGAAAAAATTATTTAATTTTATGTCAAATCAAAATCAGATAAATAAATTAAACCAAAATATTTAATAATTAAACATATTACTATCTCAAAATCAGACAAGTGTGTTTAGCTACAACGTCTTGGTATGAAATATGAATAGCATGTGTCCATTATCTAGCTAATTAAGTTCCTTTTAAATTCAAATGTTATGTTGGACATGATGAGATTTTTTAATTTTTTTTCAAATTTATAAGTTTTTTTTTAATAAAATATAAATTTATAAGTTAAGTTTTAAATTTTTCAAAACTTAAAGCTGTAAACTTGATATTAAATTTCTATTGTAGAAGAATTTAAGATTTAAAATAAAAATTGAAATTCATTCAAATATCATAAACAACATTAATTTTGAATTTAAACTTCAAAAGAATATTATATTGTCTGTCTTTTTATAGTTAGATCTCCATATTTTTAGAATACTTCAAATTCGATTTGAACATTTAACGTGTATCTTATAAAAAGTGTACACGTAAATGACATATCTAGAAGGAATAATTTCAAAACTCTTTTTTTTTTAAAAAAAAAAAATCTTTTGATATTTATATTGAAGTCAGACTAATTTAAATTTGTGTCGGATAAGGCACAATTCGAGAGATAACACTCTCTATCAAGAATTTTTTTCATACCCAACACTCAAACTCAAAACCTCTATGCACAATAAACTTTTGCATTTGGCTAATTGCTTCTTCAGCGTCATTTTAAATTAATTTTATGTGTTTTTAGTTTCATTGGTTTTAAAAAATAAGGGAGATTTTTTAATTTTTGATAATTTTAAAGTAAAGATATATTTAATATGTTAAAATATTCTTTAAATTTTAATATTTTAAATATATCATATGATATATTTAAATTAAAGAGTCATTAATATACAAAATAATATTCTTTTTTAATATAGAAAAAGTAAAAATAAATAAATTGAGGCATATTTATTCGCATAGGTTATTTAATTACTTTATTAAACTTGTGATATGATGCACATCGGAGGCTTGTTTGGTAATCGGGATGGGATAGATAAAAATATCTTATGAGAACAGCCATTTTATATACCAATTCGATTGATTATAGATTTCAAATATTTTGCATTTTATTTAAAATTTATAGGTTAAAGTTGAAAATGAGTTATGTTTAGTTGCGCTTTTCATAAATATATTTAAAAATAATGTCCATACTTGAATATACTTAAACATTATTTCAGAATTGAAAAGTGAATTGACAAACAAGTCATAAGCTGTTTCCCAAATTTGAAATATAACTCTTAAAAAATAATAATTATAAAGCCAAATAGGCCCCTAATCTCCCACCATTAATTTTAGTACAAAATAGTTCTTAGACTATGTAACTAATAATCATAACGAAATACGAAAAATATCTCGAGATTATTATTTCTTATCTCATCAACGAAATACGAAAAATATATTAATACCAAAAAAAAAAAGAAGAAGTAAAAACGTGATTTGAGTGACCAAAAATTCCAACAAACTTTTGGTACAAGTTCACGAGACTCTCATTTTAGTATCTTTTATCTTATTATAAAAAGCCACACAAATATTAGCTCTAACATTAATAAAAATAAATAAATTGTAAGATTTGTCTGTGAAAATTAATGGCAAACTCCATGCGTTTATTTGCTACTGTGTTACTTGTAGCAATGCTTGTCATGGCTACTGGTTCGTCTTCTTCTTCCTTATAATTTTTTTAAGTATTCAGTATTCGAAATCAACTGACCTGACTCTTATGACGTCATGCCTGCAAGGCCATTCACATGGCCTAATTCGAGTTCTCTGATTAAAATAAGAGAAAATATTCCGACCATTTCACCATGTTCCTTATAGTATCATAATATAATATAATACTCCTTTCTTTCCAATTTTTATGATACATTTGCAATTTCGATAGTCAAACAAGTTTTATTTTGACCAATTTTTTTTTTTTTTATGTCTTTTTAAGTATTTTAAGTTGTTAGCTATGATTTATAGTAGTTTTTATGTGTTTCCTAAATATATAAATTTTATTTTAAATTTTTTAAAACTTTATATGTTTGAATTTAAGCTCAAAATTTAAAAGTTTGAATCTCAAAATTTTAATTGTACTACACAATTTTTACACACTCTCCATCTGTATCATTTTTGTGTGTTTTTGACTGAACTCGTAATTTAAGATTGTAAAAAAAAGATTTTTGAATCTTTTGGTTCTAATTTAAAATGTCCATAGCATATAAAAAATATCCTTCAAGTCTTATCATAAGCTAACATGATTTATGATAATCCATTGCCAACACGTCATTAATTAGAATTATAAATTTTAAATTTTAAATTCTAATTAAAATGCATGTAACTTATAACGTCGATGTATTTTAGGACCAATGAGAATTGTTGAGGCAAGAACTTGCGAGTCGCAGAGCCATCGTTTCAAGGGACCATGTGTGAGCCAGAAGAACTGTGCCTCGGTGTGTGAGACCGAAGGATTTTCCGGTGGTGATTGTCGTGGGCTCCGTCGCCGTTGCTTTTGCACTAGGCCATGCTAATTAAGAGTATTATTCATGAATAAAACACACTATGATTGTTCAAAGATGTATATGTAATGCTAGTTTTGTTTGTAAAGCTAGTCATGATCTTTGAAATATATGCAATTATGGTGCACTAGACTCATAATTCATGTGGTGTGTTTCTTGTTTTATGCAACATTCTGAATAAAATTTATCTTTAGGCCACTAATTTTTGTGTCTGTAGTATGTGTAAACTAGTGATGATAATTAAAATATCTTATTTGAGCATGTTAAACCATATTTTATCTTATAAAAGTTCAATTATTATATTGTTACTCAAAGAAAGAAATGTACTGCACCCTCCCCTTTTCTATCCCCTATAACCAAACTTATCTGAATACAAATAACGAATCATGTAAAAATCAAGTGACTTTGATGTTTCATATTTCTTCATTACTCCAAAATATTTGAAATTTTGCTCGTTATATGAAGGTGGAGATGGAGTCAGCGGGGGTGGAGGAGGTAGTTGTTGCTGGATAAGACCGATAGTAATACACTATGTGAGATGGAATAAAGACCCTTCTCACTTTCTGCGAGTCATCTGACGGATGAGGGGTGGGAGTGTGTGTGGTCGCGTGTTGGTGGGCCATGGAGTTTTGCTTGTTTGCCTTTGATCTAACTATAAAAGTTATTTTTTAGATAAAATATTTTTTAATCAAACATGAAAAAATTAAAAAATATCTTTATTATACGGAACACACCCTCAGTCTAATAGCATTATAATTGCTTTTGCATGAACTAACTAACAATTTGTACTTTTTTAGGTGGAATACTTATGGATAGGCGATATATATTGTTTGGTCAATTAATTTAAAATATATATAAAAATAATTAAAGTATACACAATATATACAATAGTTATGTATATTATATGTATTTGGTATAAGTATACAAACTTATATATTGTGTATATATTGTAAACTAGATTACCTAGAGATAGTGAATTGTAATTTTCTGGAGCATTTGCACAAATGTCCCTATTTTGGGATTATCTAATTTTTACCCTAAAAAATGATGAGCTTAAATTATTGTCCTTCAACACTTTAAGTAAAAAAAATAATTGATTGAAAATACTCATGACACGGAAATAACAAACTTTTTGCTTGATGTAAGTTAACATTTTCGTATCAATATACCACAAGTTATGTTATAAAAGGCATAATAAGTTTTGTCGTACCGCATAACTAAATTCCTATAGAACTTATGTTGAGTGAATTATGTCATAGAAACACTACACACCTTATGTCGCGTAATCTAATTCTTACATAACTTATGCTGAGTAAGGCAAAAACTTTCTAAGCTTATGCTGAGTGAATTAAGTCATACATAAGAATAATTTGATCCACAAATTTTAATTGAATGAGCATCAGAGACAAAAAAAATTAAAGGCCATTATATTTGAGGGCTAAAATTAAAGAACACTCTAAAACGGGGACAATCTGTGCAAAAATATGTATTTTACCCTATAAAATAAGTAACTTTGTATCTCACAGGATCAATAGGATTTTACTCTAGAAGTAATGCTATACTCCATACTTCCGCCCTTATATTGTCTTACTAATCTGGATTAGTTGCGCCGTAGAATTGAAGTCTAATATGGGCCGATTGGTGGGCTAGCCTTAATTTCTCTTTTGTGGCCCATATCTTATTATTTCAGGGCCCAATCTCCCTCATCAATGTAGTGGGACTACTTTAAGGGAAAATTGTATGAAATAACAAACTATTAATTCAAATTAAATGCTATAGCCATAGTTTATTTTAATTGTAATTCGCAGCAAACATCCCCTTTTTTTTTTGTCATCTGATTCGGTATACAATTAGCCATTTTCGGTATACAATTAGCCATTTTATACATTTCGGTATAAAATGTATAAAATGCGTTTGTGTTTGTATAAAGTGAGAGAAAAGTGTATATACAAATACAAATACATATATTTTCGTCCTATACACTTATAATTATACAAATACAGATCTTATTATACAAATTACAATGTATAAATGAATTTATACAAAACTGAATAATTTGTATAAAATTAGATGTTTGTAACGAATTATACAAATCAAAAGCTCCATAGCAAACATAAAATTTGTTATGGAGCGCAATTATGCAAACTATAACTATAACATACAAATGTGATTTTTATGTTGACTTTCATAAGAGTGCGCGCGAAAATATTTCTTCCATCTTTATCACACTAATTCATGAGTGGTTCCTAATAAAAATAGACAATATTGTCCTATCATATTATTATGTATATCTTTGACTAGACTCAAATTTTACAAATAGTAAAAAAGAAAGACTTTCAAATTTTGTCTGGTTCTAAATTAAAATTGTGCGTAACGTATCAAAAACAACCTTTAAATCTCATAGTAACTCATCGCTCCATTAGTGGTAATTTTTTACTATTAGCTAAAGAAGTTATAAGGATTTACCGGTGGCGATTGTCGTGGACTCCGTCGCTGTTGCTTCTGCACTAAGGAATGTTATTAAGAGTATTATTCATAATATGAACTAATAAAGAAGAAGTTTGAGAAAAAATATTTATTATGATTGTCACCACGCGTTATATCCATTATTTTAAAGCATCTTTGATATTATCAGCTAAAAACGAAAAAATAAATAAACAAGGAATGTAGAAATTACTCCTGACATAGAAATAATAAATAATGTTTTCACTTGACATAAGTTTATATTTTTGTATCATAACAGACCACAAGTTATGTTATAAAAGGCATAATAAGTTATGTCGTACTGTATAACTTAATTCCTATAGAACTTATGCCGAGTGAATCACGTGACACAACTTATGCCGCATAACCTAATTTTTACAGAACTTATGCTGAGTAAGACAAAAACTCTCTAACCTTATGCCGAGTGAATTAAGTCAATACATGATTCACAAACTTTAATTTAATATGCATCAGAGACAAAAATTAAAGACCATCCTAAATTTTTTGTTTTACCCTATAAAATAAGTAACTTTGTATCCCACAGGATCAATAGGGTTTTACTCTAGAAGTAATGCTATACTCCATTCTTCCGCCCTGATATCGTCCTATTAATTTGAATTAATTACGCTGTAAAATTGAAGTCTAATATGAGCTGATTGTTGGGCTAGCCTTAATTTCTCTTTTGTGGCCCATATCTTATTAAACTCAAGGCCCAGTCCCCCTCACCAATGTAGTGGGATTACCTTAATCTTCATGTATTGACTTTCATCTCATCTTCATTTGCTTTATAATTAGTGTACTTGTCCGTACTTCGCGCGGATATAAAAAAATATTAAATATATTTTTAAATAATTAATGTCACTATTTGATAATATTCTAATAAATAATATGATAAAAGAGTGAAATACAAATTAAGTTACGATTCTGATATTTTTCTATTCAGAAAAATTGATAAAAAAGTCTCATGCTGCATTTTCAATTTAAAATTAATGATAAAAAATATGAAAACATAAAAGTTGCTATGAAAAGCTTTAGTTAAATAAACAATCTAATTATCATAGTTTCATACTAAATTTCATGATTTTATAGCAATATTATTGGTTCAACCAACAATATTAAATCTACTCGATTCGTAAATTATGTGACTTTCCTTTTGTATAAATGACTATAGAATAAAAATAAGCAAATCAAAATATATTTATGCTAAATCATGGTGAGGAAAAAAAGTACTTGAATTGTATTCAAACGTAGTTATGCACAAAATTCAAAAGTTGGAGATTTTTTTTTTTGATATTCGATGCTTGTAGTGACACTCATTTAACACATATTTGTGTCGCATAAGATCCATTAATATTAAAATTTTATATTTAAGCTTTCATTCTTATATTGTGCATTGCGAGAAGAGATAATTAAGTTGCTATAGTGAAACATTATTGTTGAGGTTATACTTTTACAATAAAAATTAAATTAAATTAAACACATAATTTAGTCATATAGAGATTATCAGAGAGTGATGAAGAAATAACTTTTAAAAAAGAATATGTTTATGTAGCGTTGAAGATGTAGAAAAAGTATCAAGACTTGGATAATTTTTCAATATATATATATGGGACAATAAAAGTATTCCTATTATTACAATATTATTGTGGTAATTATTATAAATAAATTGGAGCAATATCTCTCCAAAAGATGACTCCATTTTTTGATGTGGGAAAAATAAAATAAATATTTTTTACTTTCAATAATAATAAATTTAATACACATTAATCATATATTAACATTTATTATGGTAAAAAGGAAAAAATATATGACTCTTTGTTATCCTTATTCACATCTCATTTACGTTATTAGAAAGAAGATTAGTTTATATATATGATTTTTCTTTAACACTTTAAACACAAATTTGTTATTAAGAGAATTAAATGATGGAATTTAAAGTTTTTCTTGATAAATAAGAGAGTTAAAGAAATTAATTTTTGGTTCTTATATATATATATATTAGTATACATATAAACTTGATTATTTTTAAAATAAAATTTTATAATGCCTCTATTTATAGGATAATAATATGAAATATCAAATGATATCATGAACATGACTATTAATATAATTTAAGAGTTATGATCAAGTCATGAAAGTAAGGAAAATAAAGACAATTAAATATCAAATGATTTTATGAACATAATTATTAATATAATTTAGGAGTTATGATCATCAAAAGTCATGAAAATAAAGACAATTAAAATTTTCTATTAAAAAATATAAATAAATGAAGGAGTAGTAATTGACATATTCATTTTTGTACAACAATAAGAAATATATAAATAGGAAAAATTGTCAAAAAATGAAAAAAACAAGATAAATATGATTCTTGGCTAAAACAAAGTGTCACGTCACTTTTCTTTTATCTAGATAATTTATATGTTGGTAAAGAAAGTTGATTGAGAGACGCAAACAATTTTACTAAATCGTTTTTATCCTAACCAAATACTTTTGCATTTTGAGTTCGGACCCAACAGATCATAGTAGTAATCTCTGAAAATTTCAAAAACTTAAGAACTTCTAACAATAATAATAATAAATTAAAATATGAAGATCACAAAGTTACATATTAATAGTCAACTTTTCTATGAATTAAACTGTATTTTGAAAATTAATTAACTTTACATTCCCACGTTCTATCATTATAATTAATAAAAAGTTGATCCACATAACTATAACATTGTATCTACATACTTTCTTGAGTAGCATACATGTATATGTTAACTCCTTTTTCTACTTTTATTTTCAAAAATATCCAGACCTGAAAACACGGTAAGTTAACCTTACAACAACAACAAAAAAACATAAAAATAAAGTTAACTAATCAAGTAAAAACCTTAAAGAACATTTAGTTATGAATTAAAGAGCAAAGAAGGAACCTACAAAAAGAAGCAAAGAGAAAAAATCAATCATTTTTTCTAAAAGAAAACTCATGATTCGTATAATCAAGAATCCAAGAAAATAATTAAATATATAATTACAATAGAAAAAAGTGATAATTATACTATGCATGTCAAATCATTTTACCTCGTAAAATCAAACTATGCAAAAATGTCTAATATTCTTCATTATAGATGTCTCTCCTGCAAAATCAGATCAAAGAAGACAAAAAATTAACCAACCAAAGAGACAAAAGATGAAGAATAAGAAAAATGAAAATAAAATAATCATCATATATGTCTCAAAATATGTTTTTATAAGTGTAACTTTGAGCAGTTATTAATTTGTATATTAAATAATTTGAAGGTTATGAATATGAAAGGTTAAGAGTTATAGATATTACTAAATTAATTATGTAATTGAAGAGGTATGAATTAAAGAAATGATTTTATAAAATAAAATAATTGAAAAAAATTAGAAAAAATGTCAAAAAAAAGATAAATAGGATCCTTGGCCATTGAGAGGTGCCATATCACTTCATTTTTTTTTATCTAATTATATATATATATGTAACACCCCATAAAATTTTTGAGTTAACACTCGAACCATCCTTCGTTGTGAGTAGGATTTTACCGAGGAATAAAAAAATTTCTTGAGTGTTAAGGTCACTAGATATAGCACCTTGAGTTCCAAAAAGAATTAAATTGGAAATAGAAAAATCTGAAATTTTGCAAATTATGCTTAAGTTATGAGTTTTGGGTCAACTTCAAATGACCATAACTCTCAGTACAAGATGACTTAGGTGGGCTACAAGATAGCTAATGAAAGGTCTTTGAATTATATTTCCAACGCCACTGAGTTTGCTAAGTTTCGAGGTCGGATGAGTGAGATATGCCCTTTTGAAGTCAAGCTGTCCAAATAAGGAAAGTTACCCGAAAATAGTAAGGGGTATTTTGGTCTTTTTCTTACCCAATTAGATTTAATTCATTTTTAATAAGGTTTTAA
>JAJONR010012478.1:0-14367 GCA_029582245.1 Solanum etuberosum | reverse complement strand
TCATTTATTCTTTCAAGGAGATCCTTGGAATTACTGAATTTATCAGTAAGGGTTGGATAATTTTCTCTGGAAAATTCAGGGAGTTTAAAGATAGGGTTGGTTTCTATGCTAGGGTTAACCTTGGAAGAGCTAGGTATGTTCCCAAGCGAGAGGGTTCCCTTTTGTTTAGAACCTTGGATTTGGTTGGCTACCACATGAAGGAGTTGGTTGGTATAGTTGTTTTTCTCGAAGATTTTATTTACTTCGGCACAACTGGCTACAGAGGATTCTTTCTCAATTTTTCTCTTGAAGGGAGAGGCTGAGATGATTTCCTTTCTGTAAGGGATACTTATTCCTTCTAGAGGGGTAATGGTAGATTCAACTACCTGACTTTGAGTGTACCATCTGTTGATGAGGACATTAAGGGATTCCTTTTGGTTATCCAGTTGTCCTGAGTATTCAAACCATTTGAAGAACTTGACTTCGGTTCTAAATCTTTCCATGTCTTTGAACCATTTATCTCTAAATGCAATTCTTTGCTCTAGAGGAAAGGTGGCTTTGTACCACTCCACATTTCTTTGGTTTTCTGGAAGTTTCCACAACCGATTGATTTCTTTGGTGTTTATCTTGTAGGTATCTCCAGAGGTTAGGACTCCAATAGAGTCTCTTCTCTCCTGATAATCAGGTCTCATCTCACTACGAGAGGGGCTACTACGGTTGGTAGTTTGAACAGGCTCATAATAGACCTTAGGGATGGTTTTGGAGAAATCAACTCCACGAATTTTTCCCGAGTTGATGGGAGAATCCGAATTGTTCTCAATTTCTTCTTACGACTTAGCCACACTTCACTGCCCTTATCTAAAAGTTAGGCTCTCATACTTGTACCACTCATATTTATTGCAGCTAACATCTCAATTCCTCATCTACTCTATGTCAAGTCTACCAGATCAGATCTCAAAACTAACATCATCACCCTCATGCTGTCATTCTTTTAATTACGACGCTCATCTTAAATTCAAGCTTAATGTTTATTACTAATTTCGGATATCAATACAACTTCTCACATACTATACTAACCTAATGAATACTAGATAAAATTAAGAAACACTCGCCCACTAAAATCTCATGACAAGTAGTCAATCTTTATCTCTCAGTCTTCATACTTATAATTTACCGTCACACTTCCTTTCACAACTTAAGTACTATTTACCCATTTGCTATACATCATTGCCTAATTAGTTCTATAACACTTTGAATATTATGGGCTCTCCCTAAAAAATCATTAGCCTAGCTTAGATCTATCACCTCATGAATACTCATGCTTTTCTATTCAACACCTAAACTTGGTCGTTACTAACACAATGAAACATCATCGTAAACTCCTTTCTAGTTAAAGTATACTCTAACTCATCCTAACTAGTAATTATTCATCTACCTTCTATCATGAACTCTATACAAAATTATTATTTCTTAGTCTACCCATAAGGGAAAACTCCTCATTAATAACCTACTGGGTGCATGACTATAATAACATAGCTTGCCTCATCACTATCTCCCTTTCTTAGATTACTGAACCTTTGCATGCATTCTTCTAACTTTGGGACACTTACTACTACTGCTTATAATCTCATAACTCATACTATCTTTTCGGGTGCAAATACTACCCAAGCTCTAAAACACACGTCCTCATAAGGGTCTCAACTGAAACAAGGTTTAGAGAAGAGAGTACATCTCGCTTTTAGCTTTAACGCACGATTCATTTGAATAAGAGTGCATTATTTCGAATATGAACACTTAAGCTCACTCACGGGATTCTCTCAAGCCCCTGTGAATTCTCATGACTTTCTCAAGACTTTTGCTGAGAGTAATTCATCGATAAGGATCTGGCTTTGCTTTTCAACTACTTTGAGTATGAGGGGTAGTCGAATGCATATGAGAAACACACGAGTATGAATAAGTTCCTTATGACACAGCTCTACTGCACGATTTAGAGTACGAAAGAAGGGAAACTTTTCCTAAATATCTATAGTCCCTCATTTTATAGAAGTGGGGCCCTCACGACCATAAATAAGATCCTACTTGACACGACTTCATAGACACCCTAGGACACTTGAACTCTGTGCTCTGATACCAAGTTTGTCACGACCCGAGCCTACACCCTGGACGTGGCCGGCACTCGAGAACTATTGCTGGTCCCCAAGCGAACCCTCATCATGGCTGACTACAAGCGGACCACTAACTCAAGCATACATAAGCATGAAATTGAAAGAAACGTTTAAAAACAGTTTACTAAATCTCAAAACTTTGTTGAATATACTGAGTATGAATCATAAGTTTAAATAAAAAATCTGAAAAATGAAAGACTCTCCAAAACAGTCTATCTATGAAGCCTCTAATGTATACACGGAGGAGTGTTGGGACAAGACCCGCGACTCCTCAAGAGAACTACTAGTAACAACTCATAAAAACCGGAGTACTCCTAAAGCAAAGAGGTCTCACTCATAAGCAGACGAGCGAATGAAGTGATCTCAGCAGACTCTTGTTGAGGATCCTAATAACTTGTATCTACATCATTAAAAGATGCAGGTCGAATGACACCAGTTCATTGAATGTACGAGTATGTAATATAGCTGAATAACAAATAACTGAAAGAAAGGATTGCAATAGATAAAAATGTACTCAAGCTGAATGTAAAGAAATAAAAGAGTTAAATCATTTAAAGCTTTACAAAATACTTTCTCATCTCTGAACTCAACATAATAAGTGATGTATAAAAATACACTTTAACTCTATTGGGAGATTCTCTAACCGACAACCATCACTATGAGCTATGTGATGATACAACATCTTGCCCACGCTGCCAGAACTGTCCTATACCTTGTCGGGATATAGGACTCCTCAACTAAGTGGATCCACTAAGCTATGCTTAAAAAACAATAAGGAATCATCTAAAAAGTATGACCCTTTATCCATGTTGGCATACATGGTTTATAGGGGTTGTGAGTTGTCTGAACTCTCCCCCATATCAGTGCTCAATACTACTCCCAATAATATATACTCATGCTCATATGTTAAAAAAAACATAACTCTTCCTCTGGTTTGAGATAATTGCTCAAACTACCCTCTTAAAAGAGGTAACTTCTCTTGAAATAACTTTTGAACTCCTAACTCATTTAGAAATCTCAGTTTCTCTTTTATCAATGTAAAAATTGATGCCTCTGGGAATACATAGTCCCCTTATACTCATACTTGAAAACTCTTTCTCAAAAACATTTCAAAATCATATTATAATATGATCATTGATGACTCGGGAAGTTATACTGCATAAACATTGATGGCATACTCGATTGTCATACTAATCATGTTTTAGAAATTCTTTTCTCAAAACTCATCTTTACTTTCTCAAAAACTCAGTTTAAGAACTCAAGTGTTGGCTTTAAAAAAAGCTTTTAAAAATTTATAATTCAAAATAGGGTTCATGCTGAAATATAGACTTGAACAAATCAACTCAAGGATCTCAATAATTAGGAATAGAATTTTTATAAGAAACAAGAACTCAAGAACTCAAAATCAACTTATCTAAAAAATACTCAAATCTAGGGAAAGAATCCTAGATTACTCTTTTACTAATCTGAAAGTAGATGTAGGGCGTGAGTGCGAACTAGTCCAACACTATGATAGCTTTACATACCTGAAAGAACAAGGTTCTTGAAGAATCTTGAAGAATCTTGAAGAAGAACTTGAGTAGGAGCCTTGAAACCCTAGCTTGAAGGAGAACAATCAAGAAAATCTTTCTTGAGATTCTTGAATTGGTTTCTTGAAATCTCTATGGCCAAGAATTATAATTTTCATTAGTGATTCATAATTGTATGGAGGAATTTGAGTTGGAAAGAATAGAATTCTTGGAGAAAGACTTACCTTGAAGAAGAATCTTGAAAAAGATTGAAAGAGTCTTGAATGGAGTCTTCTACTTTGATTTTTCCTTAGGGTTTTATCTTAGGGTTTGAGAGAGAAGAGAATGATGGATTAAAAGATGCAAATAGGATTTTTTGGGGCTTTATAGGAGTTAATAAATCCGTTTTTGAAGGTTTTCCTAGTGGTATAAGGAGAAGAAAATGACCTTATTTAGAATTTTACCGCGGCTAAAACGGAACTGCACTACACCAGTTACTAAAATTGTCATAACTTTTTACTCAAAAATTGGATTGATGCGAAATGGGTGGCGTTGGAAAGTAGATTCAAATATTTTTAATTTGATAGGTTATGGGCCACGTAACTCTTTATATTCTAAGAGATATGGTCGTTTGAAGTTGACCCAAGTAAAATCTTACATCAAAACTGAATCGATAGGGAAACTTTCAACTCTACTTTGTGCTAGGAGTTTTTAGTGACCTTAATTGATATCCAAAATCATTCCCACACTAAATAATTTACCTTTACACATATGGGTAATTTAAGAATCACCCGATATGACCCTACAAGTAAATGAAGAATAGTTGGGGTCTTAACATAGAAATTTTCGGGGTGTTACACTAGTGCATCCACAACCATGTTCCCTTCTCTGGAAATGTGATTGATTTGAGAGCTGAGTTGTTGTAATTTCTCCCTTTATCTCTTCTATCCTTTCTACCATTTCTCACGGGACTCTCCTCTGCTTTAAAATCATTTTTTTACAACTAGTGAATCAGTCTAGGGCTTCTGCTTCTGTATTAATAGTCATCCCTATGCCCCTAGCCTTAGCAAACACTAGATCTCCTGTGTGGTTTCATAGACAGAAACCATATGATCCCATTCCTGGGTTTCCTCTACAGGCTCCATCAGTGTTACATTTCAGATTTCCTTCTTCTGGTGGACTCCATGTCACACTGTGGTAATGCACATGTGGCCTGTAGTCTTTCAGTTGACTTATAATGGCAATCCACTCCATTCTTTCCAACCTGATCCATGGGTATCTGACCTTCACCAACTTTCTCGCCAAGTCCAAAACTTGCTCTACCATTGTGTTGTATGTAGTATTTCCCCCATACTTTATGTTGTTCCTTCTCTTCCAAAGTGTCCACATTATGATTGTTTGCATGGCTTGATATATCACTTTTAGCTTTGGTGGATTTTCTTATTTCCACCAAGTGATAATAAGCTGTTGAAGGTGCATTTCAGTAATGTTTATACCTGCAAAACTAGCAAACAACCTCCATAGCCTAGTGACTATAGGGGCTGTTAGAAAAAGATATGACATAGTCTCCTCCTCCTTTGTTTCACAGCACCAACATCCAGAGACAATTGGGATCTTCATTCTTTTGAGGTTGTCATCTGAGGCTATTTTCCTATTCCATACCCTCCATATGAAGAAATTCACCTTAAAAGGAAGTCATTTACACCATATAAACTCATAGTCTCTTCTGCATTCCCTCTTCTATCTCAATAAGTGTCATGCAAATTTAACTGTGATTCTACCTTGAGTATTTCCCATCCACCAAGGTCTATCAATTCCACTTTCAGTTATGGGGGGCTTTATGCTTTCCATTATATATCTAGTAATCTCCTGAGATAGTTTTGTCAGCAACTTTGTTTCATTCCAGCTAACACAAATTCATTGATATCTATTTCTTCTTCTATAAAATTTTATCCTTCTATAAAGTATAAAGCTCCCTGTTTTGTCCAGTTATCAAACCAAAATCTTGAGTTTCCTTCCTTCACCTGCCACCATATGTTATGTTCAGCCTCTTCCCTTATTGCATTCATTTTTCTCCACACATATGAGTATCCTTTCCCTTTTGCCAATGTAGGGTGAACCTTTTTACAATATTTGTTCTACATGTATTTACTCCACAAGGAGGATGTTGAAGTTCTGAAAGTCCACCATAATTTTGCAAAAAAAAAGATCATGACATGTCTTGTAATGATCTGAATCCCAGGCCTCCTCTTGATTTAGGATAGTACATATTCTCCTAAGATACCCAATGTTTGTTCTTGGCCCCAGTAGAGTTTCCCCAAAGAATTTAGCAAACAACTTATGTAATTGGTTGATGACCCCCTTTGGGGGGTTCATGGCTGAGAGCACGTAGATAGGCATTGATTGTAGTACATGTGAAATTAGGACCTGTCTTCCCCCAAAAGATAGTAGTCTGTTCTGCCATGAATGAATTCTTTTTGCCACCTTCTATATTAAATCCTCAAAATGTAACTTGTTCTTCCTTCCATAGAACATTGGGCATCCCAAGTAAGTAAAAGGGAAAGAGCCCATTCTTATTCCTGTTATCTTCCTTATTTGATAACTCACCCTTATGGGGACCTTCTCATGTAGGTACACCAAGCTCTTGTCCAGGTTTATCAATTGCCCAGACACTAATTCATAACTCCTTAAAATATTCATCATTTTCCTCATAGATGCTGGTTGTCCAGAACAGAAAAGAATAGTGTCATCTGCATATTACAAGTGATTTATTTTAGGACTCCATTTAGGCATTCCATATCCCCTGAACTCATGATCTTCAAATAATTTGTTCAGGCTCCTTGATAAGACTTTTGCTGTAATTATGAACAATGTAGGTGATAATGGAACACCTTATTTAAGTCCTCTAGAGGACTGGAAAAAGCCAAAAGACTGTCAATTCACAAGCACTGAGTACCAGTTATTGCTGATTAACCTTAGCACCATATCTATGATTCTTTCAGAAAATACAAAAATCCTTAGTACTTTGAGGAGATACTTCCAAGAGACTCTATCATATGCCTTTGACATGTCTAATTTTACCACAACATTGTGTAACTTGTCCCTTCTGTGAATATCCCTGATTATTTCCTGAGCTAATAGAAAGGGATAAGGGCCTCCAACGCCTATATATAGAAGCTTCTTTCTCTATTTGGCAAAGCAAAGGGAGATATGGATCCAGCTACCACTGAAAGACTTTCTCAAATTAATCAAAGAATTCTAAATGTTGTACTCTTGAGCCTTTCACAAGGGGAATTCATGCAGGCAGTTCATGGATAGTATAAACATTAGGCTCCGGTTTGCCCTGCCTTCGTCTAATTCCAAAGAGTTTAAAGTAGATTTCAGACTTCAATAAGTTTCCCTCAATGAAAGCGGGGGGTGGGTAAATCTAGTTCAATCGGTAAATCCATCTCAGGAGTAAGTTGCTCCGTTGTAGCCACTTCTGTACCTGTACCGGCTTGAGCAGCCGAAATATTGATACTGGGAGATTGGGGATCGACTGAAACACTTGAAGATGCACATTTGGGAGTGATGCTCCTCCCCCTTACGAAACATGTTTGGTTTGTAGAAATGATCTCTGGCAGAACAATTACCATCCTCTCTTATACTACCTTGGAGATGATTTTGTTGGCAAAAGTACTTAAACTTATAGATCTCAAATCACCAAAAGTTCCTATACTTTCCTTTTTAGGGATTAGTGCTAGGTTGGTGTGTGTAATGTATCTTGGTAGTTCTAGACCACAGAAAAAGGCTCTGACCATGTTGGTGATGTCTTTCCCAATTATGTTCCAGCAACATTAGAAGAATTGTCCTGAAAATCCATCTGGTCCACTTGAACTATCTCCATTCAGAGAAAACACCACTTTTTTAGCTTCATCTTCTGTTGGTAGCCTCTCCATTTCCTCATTCTTCTCTGCCTTGATCAAAGTAGGAATATTTTGCAGCAAAGAATAATTTTCTATCTCCTGATCTTCTTTGAATTGATCATGAAATATAACCACAGCTTCCTCTCCAATATTCTGAGTGACTATAATCTTGTTACCTTGCCTGGTTGTTATCTCTGAAATAATTAGCTTTTTCCTTCTCCCTTTGACATATGAATGGAAGAATTTGGTGTTCCTCTCCCCATATTTAAACCATCTCATCCCAGCCTTTTGTTTTCAGTATTCTTCCTCAATCTTCAAATATCTTTTCAGCTCTGCATTGGCTCTATGCAGATTTTCCCTATTTGCCTCTGTTGGAGATACTTCCAGTTGGATTTCTTTCATTTTGATCACATCTTCTAGTGTGGCAATCTTTTGAAAAATGTTTCCAAAAGTTTCCTGACTCCATTTTTCTAAAGATGACTTCACTCTTTTCATCTTAGTTTGCACTATAGCAAAAGGTGAACCTCTGACTTATTCCCCCCAACTCTGCTCCACCTGGTCCATAAACTTTGGATGTTTAGTCCAGAAATTTAAGAATCTAAATGGTTTGATTCCTATTTCTTGAATAGTGTTGCAAGTCAGATGTAAAGGTGCATGATCTGATCCTTGTCTAGTTAGATGCTGCACTTCACTTTCTGGTAGTAGCTTCATGAATTCAGTGCTACCAAAAACTCTATCTAACCTTTTGAAGACACTATCCTTCTGTATTCTACCATTCCACCAGGTATAGCTGCTGTCTGTGAACTTTATCTCAGTCAATGCACATGTACTAATACATTGTGCAAAATCAGTGATTTCATTCTGTCACTGGTAGGCCACCCAATCTTTCTGATTCATCCATGATGGAATTGAAATCTCCTTTAACAATCCAGGGAGTGTTATTGTTGCTTGCAATATCTTCCAGGTCATCCCACAGTTCACTCTAAAGCACTGCATCTTGCATATACAACTGTCACTTTGAAACTATCCCTCAGTTTGTAACTAATTGTAAGCTGCTGTAGAGTATCTTTATAATCTTCTTCTTCCCAATTTTCATTCCAAAAGCTCCATATTTTGCTGATAGATTTACCTTAGCATTATGCATACCCAATCTTCTCTTGTACTTTTCCAGTTCATTGGGACTTTGAAAAGGTTCTAGTATTGCTATGTAAGAGTAATGATGTCTCCTGTTCAGATCTGTTAATCTCTCAAAAGAATTTTGAGTCTTAATAGACTTGATGTTCCAGAATAGTACTTTGTTAATCATTGAGAGATTGAAGTGGTACCCTTCCTACTCCTTGTGTTTACATATGAGAGCATGTCTGATTGCTTTACTCCCTTTTTGTTTTTGCCTTGAAGTTGTCCAGTCTGCTCAATAAACAGATCACCTTTTCTGCTTATATCTTCTATAATTTCTTCCATACTTTCATCCTCCTCTTCTTGCAGCCTTTTGTCTATCTCTAATTGAGACAACTGATGATCTTCTTATTCCATTCTTACATCCACTTTGTCCCCAAATGTTTCTTCATTACCCCCTTTGCAGCTGTATGCACTTCCTGATGACTCTTGTTCTTTTTCTACTCTACTTGTGTTCTTATTGTGGATGGTATATGCTTCTTGTGCTTCTCCTTCTTTTGTTTTAGATTATTTCTACCTAGATTTCTTATCCCATACTTCTGGTTATCTGTTATGATATTCACCTTTTGCGTATGTTGCTCTTTGCTTGTGCTTGCTTCTATCTTTTGTGATTCACTCTGTCCCCAGTAGATTTATCTTCTTTCTGCTTAGAAGATAGTTCTTCATAAGGTGCCTTATCTCCAACAATATCTCCCCCTAGCTTCAGCTAATTACCCCCTTTGTTTCATTCTCCTACTCCATCTTCATGGTTGTCATCTAGTGCTCCAACTTTGTTAGCTACTTTCACCATTCTGTCTTTATACTGCTTTTGTCTTGGGTTCCAAACCTGCTCCATTCTTCCTTTGAGGTGTTGTCTACCTCTTTTCGGGTAGCTTTTCTTCTTTTGTTCCTGGAATTCACCATCTTCCTTCTTCCCATTTCTTTTGTTGTCACTATTACTCATTTCCCTTGCTTGCTCAGATGCCTTCATGAATTGGTATCCTCCTTTGTATTGTTCTTGTCCTTATTCTCCTCTTCCTCATCCTTTGGGTATAATTCTGGATGAAGTACAAAACATTCCATTTCATTGTGCCCCTGTGGTTTGGTACGTGATCATATTTGATGGTAATCCACTTCTCCCTAATCTCTCCTGTCTTCTTTCTCATACCAATATTAATTCTCCTTGGGAATTCTCCCGGTAAGTCAACCTCCACTTTGACCCTAGCACAGCTTGGTCGTGTTTTATTCTTTGTGGCCATGTCCACTTGTAGTGGTTTTCCTATTGCAGCAGCTAACGAAAAAATTTCTTCTTTACCAAAAATGTTTGGTGGAAGTGATGAGAATGAGATCCATGCGATGGCTATTGAAGTTTCTTCCTCCGAATCAAATAAAGGATCCCATTTAAGAGTTCTCATGAGGTAGGTCCAGTGGTGGTGCGTTATGTAAAACTGTGGTTTTGATAGTAAGGTGACATAATCCTCCATCTATGTAGCACGTATTAGGACATATTTGTTGGTCAGCAATCCAATATTTACTTCTCCCTTTAGTTCACATTGCTTTGGTATTAATCTTCTTAGGTCTTGTATCTCAGGCCACCCGTAGGAAAACTTTCCTATTACTGCTTATTGTAAATCTTCATTTAAAATCACCTGATCGACTTCCTCCGCCTCCAAAAATTACTCTGGGTTCTCCATGTAGGTATGCAACTTGCTTTATCGGGATTGGTTTGTGGGGTGGTTTGGTATGTTTGATTGTATTGGCAAAGGTTGTTGATGAGGGTTGTCCAGTGTTGGATAGAATGTGCAATGCTGACCCAACTACTGGTGATGGTGGCTGGCCTATGACCATTATGGCCATGATGACCGGCGGCAGTGATTAGGTTTTAGCTAAAATTTCGGAAGGTTTTTTAATGATTGTATCATTCAAATTGACCTACTTAATCTCAAGAATTTTAACGTATTACTCAAATTCTTTAGAACTTCCAAGGCTTGATGCAATGTAGGTGATGATTTTTGTTTTCATGTTTATGATATATATGCCTCTTAACTATGTCATTAGTAATGCATGATATATGATTAGGGAAATTGGGAAGACATGATATGAAATGAAAGATGTTGGCAGTCGCATCCAATGATGTGTACCATGCCGATACACTAACATCTGGAACGGATACTAAGTTGGTACAATGGAAATAGGTACCACACTAGTACACTAACTTTTGGAACGGATACCATGCTGGAACAATAACAGTTTGTATGTGTAAATTTCATGAGAGAACTGAACTGTTGTTGTGTTGTGATGATTCATGTTGTTTGTGCATATCAATTTAGGGTAAGGAATGGAGTTGTACTTATGCTTGCAATTTTGTATTATCAGCTTACTGAGTTGTAGTTACATGTTCATATTTCATATACTAGAAATAGACGATAATTCTATCAGTACTTTGTGGTTGTGTACTGATACTTAGGGGTTGACATGGTATGGTACGATATCTGAAATTTCAATATTGTAATTTCGATATTTGATTTTTAAAACTACTATATCATTACCATATCAAATTAATTTGGTATGGTTTGATATTTTGAAGTTCGATTTCGGTATTTTGTGGTATGGTAAATCGTAACCATAGTTTGTTCAACTTTAACTAATATACTCGTATAATATAGTATTATTACTGTTACGATCCATTTTTAATCTAAGTTAAAAACGTTCCATAACTTGGCTATTTATTAATTTTGAAAACAAAGAAAATAGTAATAGAGTCGCCATTTAATTTTGGAAAAATTAAGAAAACCATTTTAAAAAGAAGGTAATTTTGAAATATTACCTTTAATAAATTAGAGTTCGGATAAGGGTTCAAGCAATTTCTAAGAAAGATTTTACGCACCTTAAAAGATTTGCTAACACACGGTTGACCGACGGATTTTTAAAAGCTCGGCTAATTTTAAAAGAAACTTAAATTACTTGGGAAATATCTTATTTGAAAATGAACAGAGATCTTTTGATATTTATACATTCATATTATTCCAAGTAATGAAATAATTCAAATGTTAAAGTCTCAAAATAATTCTAACTTAAATTTATCTGAGTTAAGACCTTAAACTAAATGATTAGCTCAAACTCATAAACGTGGATTCAAAGCTTTGTTTGATAACTATGAAAGAATATGAAAATTCCTCAAGTTATCCTTACAAGCCTAAATTTGTTTAAAAGAACAAATCAACTTGAGTTTAGAAAACTTAACATTTAGAATAGTGAATAAATAAATAACTTGGGTAAATTAGATAGTTAAATAAAAGTCATTGTCATGGAAAACCCGTAACTTTCCATTCTAAGTTAGGAAAACGTCATAGAGTTAGCAACAATTATGAAAAGGGCATTTCGTGGCCCTTTTCTGCTTCCCACTGCTACTGTTCAAATTGAACTTTTTAAAGTCTGAAAATTCCAATTTTTAGCCCTTTTGGAGATGTTGCTGCTTTAATGTCCAGGTTTCAGCCAATTTGGTTTTAACCCAAAACGCTCTCATTACTGCCCTTTTGAGCTGCTGTACGTTACGGCTGGTTTCTTGGGTTTAACCCAATGATATTAGCTTCCCTTTCAACGACTTGAATGAGGTTGACTCGAAGAGAACCGTATGCAAGAGAATGGAGAGTCCAATTGGACTCGAATGGGAGAGAGTTCATGTAAAAGAGAGAAAAAAGATAAGGATAAGTAGTGAGTAAGACCAAATCTAAACCACAATTAAATGATACGTAACTTTCAGCATACATTCATTTAAACCATACAACTTTTGCTTCTAAGTTTGTAGTGACAAAGGTGGAAAGAGAAGAGGCAGAAGGTGTTGAGCAGGGAGTTGGCACATCACTAAGATTCAAACAAAACAATGAAGCAGTTCATGGATATGTGATAGCTAGATTAAAAAAAAAAGTATGACAATCTAAGCAAATGGTTACAAACTCCATTTACACCTAACTGATACTCAACTATAAACACAAAGAAACTAGTCCTAACCGTTGTTTGAGCAAGCAAGAGATTTAATTATGAATAGACAAACATTTTTATGGAACAAATGCTAGAGGAAAGCATGATAGAAATATGAAGCAAGACTAGACTAGGTGAACACAAACTGAGTCTAAAACGGGACGAATGATACAAATCGGGACAAAAGAGGCACGTAGACAAACTAGGAATTAGATAGCTGTGTGACTCAAAACAGCCCGCATATTCAAGACGAACTACTCATACTTAAGCTAAATAGGATCAGATCTTATGTTAAACCGAAATAGAAATCCAAGATAAAATTAAAGAACTGGGAATACAAAAACTAAGTCTTGAACTAATAATTAGTTTGTGAAATCATGTTAGGCTAAGTGATGGATACATCAAACCAAAACTTGTACAAAACAGAACTTCCTAATAATTAACCTTTTAGCAGAAGTAGATAGAAACAGTGAAAAAGACCTTAAGCTCAAGACTGGAATTAAATAGTTTAGAGATAAGTAGGCTCACATTCATGTAGGTAACAGTAAGCTCAAATTGCAGGTAAATATATTAGAAGACGAACAAGTATACAAAAGGATGACTACATAATCTATCTTAAATTCGAATCAGTAGCAGCATAAGGATTGAACTAGTGTAAAGTAAAGAGAAAAGATAACAAATTATGACCAACTTAGGGCTGCAACTGGACATGCTCAAAACAGAGAAGAAAACAAGTTCACTTAAGTTGGACAAGTTGAGAATAGAAAAGCAATCAAGTGAAACAGATACATAGTCATAAGCTCATTGGAAAATATATGCTACTTTGGCATTTTCCTAATGATACTTAAGTAATTAGTATACCAAACCTTTAATCTATCTAAGACATTCAAGAAAAAAAATCTAAAATACCAAGAATAAAATCTAATGAACACTTCTTTCTGCGAATTTTGAAGAACCTGAAAGTAATAGCATTGGAACACTGCACATGCTCTCTATTCAAAACTATTATCAATAAGCAGATGTCAAACTAAGACACACATAAACCAAGATTCATTTAACATCACTTCATTGGAAACTATGTAGAAATTATTAACACATACACATATAGCATGTATTGAGGGGGACGTCTTAATGACAGGCTTCTTAAAAAAATGAACTCAACCAAAATAGTTTCATTAGGCGAACACTCAAAACCATGCTTTAGACAATATGCTCAATTTCTTTAAACTCAACCAAGTTTCCAAAGAGAAATGAACATGCTCACATCAAATAACTCTAAATAATATAACACATACGATTTGTCTGGAAACTTAATAAGTGAAGCAGTAGGACATAACTAGGAGTGGCAACGAGCTAGTCGAGTCGATCAAAAACGAGTTAAATAAAAAAAAAAAAAATTATTTTTTTTATAAAAAAAAGTAAAAGTTTTTTTATCACCCAACCCCCCTCTTCCCCCCTACTAGCCCCCACCCCCCCTCTATTAAAGAAATTATAAATAAAAAAAATTATAAATAAATTCAATTTTTTATAATTTTTTTTTTTTTTTACCACCCTACACCCCCCACGCCCCCTACACCGTCACACATTTTTTTAAATTTTTTTATTTAAAAAAAGTATTTTCTACATCCCTCACCCCCACACCCCCATCCCAAAAAAAAAGTAACAAAATTTTAA
>JAJONR010012477.1:0-30089 GCA_029582245.1 Solanum etuberosum | reverse complement strand
GGTAGGAGTGTGGTAAAAATGCATTCTTGAAATACAGACATAGCTGGTGACTCCGGGGGGGCGATGTGGTGATATATAAAAATGCATTCGTGAAATACAGACAGCTGGTGATCACTGCTGTTTGGAGGGAGGTGGTGGTGTATAAAAATGCATTCTTGAAATACAGACATAGCTGGTGATTACTGTTGTTTGGGGGGTGGTGGTGTATAACAATGCATTCTTGATATACAGACATAGCTGGTGATTACTGTTGTTTGGAGGAGGTGTGGGTGGGCGAGGCGGGGGAGGAGGTGGTGTAGAAATACAGACATAGCTGGTGATTACTGTTTGTTCATGAAATCTGATGTACAAATGCTGTACCCTTTTCGTTTAAAGACATAATTTAAGCGAATTCTACAGCTGACCAGTTTTAGAACCTCAACAGCAACAACATACCTGATGAAATCCCACAAGTGGGGTCTGGGAGGATAGAGTGTACCAGTCCTTACTCCTACCTCGTGGAGGTAGAGATGTTGCTTTCGAAAGACCCTAGGCTCAAGTGCAGCAATTCAAATTATTTATGGAAAGACAAAAAAACTATAGGGAAGAAAACATAGCAACTAAAAAGGAAAGCAGTGCAGAGCATACAAGAAAGGAACAGTAACAACAGTAGGATAGTGCGATAACCGAAACACAATAACCAACAGTTGATGATAGATATCAAAAGCAAGCAACTACAAGCTTACAATTAATACTACAACAGACACCGCCAAGCCTAAACCCGTCGAAAAGCAAGACAACGTTCCACTACCTACTCTTTTGTTATTTAGTATGAAAATATACATGAAATTTGGTGCAGGGAGATTGTATGGGCACCATTTTTATACAAAAAATGTTTGTGGAGTCTGTAGTTGAGTAAAGAAAGAGCCAAAAATTTCTTGGTAAATGTGAATAATTAATGGTTTAGCCTTAGTTTGCTTCAGTATGGTGTTACTTTAGTAGAATGAACTGATTTAGCTTATGGCTTTTGTTTGGGGAAAGGGAGAGCTTTATGAAGTAAATTTCATGATTTTTATAAATATCTGGTAATTTCGACCTTAAATTATCTAATGAAACTTCAGGATATGAATTTGGAACTTGCCAATCTTTTATTTGGTAAAAGCAATACTGAATGAGTAGAAATGTGGAATAATTATTTTATTATCATCTAAAAGAAGTAAAAAGAAAAAGAACTTGTCAATCTTTTATTTCATTATAGTTCTATGATTCATAGTTATTTTTCCTTATTGATCCCTTTGAATTCCATATTCGAAGTGGCGATCGGAACTATTCATTAAAAAGAATCGGTTCAATATATTTCTTATGTACCCATAGGCACTATATTGGATTTGTATCAAATTTCGGATCAATCTATGTTGAGTGATTGCCTTCATTATGTTGTTGCTAGCAAGTACCACTATTTTTGGTTTTGGATCTTCCAAATCCTTCCTGTAGAAGATCCGGACCCACTTTTTTCTAATCCTTTGAGAAAAAGATTCATTCTCTTCCTAAAAATAGGAGGTAGAACCTACAAAGATTTCTTTTTCGATTCATTCCTGACCTCACTCAAGAATTGTTTTTGATCCAATCTGTAGGAATTAATAGAAAAGGCAAATCCTGTATGATACACCAGATCCGGCTCGGTTATTGATAGAGTGAATAGATCTTCCATTTCTTGAAAACTTCTTTTGATTCAAAATCATAGTGTAACGTGTATCCTCCCCTGTAACAAAAAAAATGGATTATGTTCAAGAATGAAATCTCATTGGAACTGTCCATATCTAGTTCATCCTTCGGTACCATATCACATCCCGGATCTGATGAAATAGGATGAATTGAGACGATATTTTGTAAATATGTAATTATCTTGAATATATTAACCATTTCTTTATTTTGGGATCGCCCAGAAGGGACAAAAGAAAGATCTTGTTGTTTCTTTAACTTGGAGTATTATCTCTCTGAGCATATTCCTGCAGAAATTCTTCGCCTGTCCTAAAGATAAATGTTCATAAAGAAAAGGGAACTTTTGAAATCCTTGGAATTTATTCATGTAAATTATTCAACCTAAATCCTTTCCTTTTCAAATTTAACATGTCTGTTTTTAATTTCCATTCACATTAAGCTTACTTACTGAATATATAGAGGGTTCATATAATTGACTCGAACTGATCTGGATTCGAGGCATAGTTGATTGATTGAGAAAAATTACTAGCACTAACAATAAGTATTCTTCTGTTTACTTTCTGTATTTACTTTCTATTACAGTGAGGAAAACATCTACCTGCTATGCAAAAAGCTATGTGATGACGGATTGGCAGATCCTGATGGTTCTGATCTGTTTGTTATTTTCATTTCCAATGAGAAGAAGCAGGCAACTACTCTTTGCTCTTCCTTTGGTTACTTGTTACTGTCTTAAGAAGTTCATTCACTGCATTGATACTTCATCTCAGTGAAAATGATAGTTGTATAAGATCTGTTCCGCTACAAGTAATGGTAATTTATTGCGTTAAACTAGCAAATGGTTAGATGGATAACAAAATAATGTGAACTGCAAGCCTTTGTTTGCAAACGGGATGTACTAGCGTTTAGAACTTGATCTTTCACATTTTGTTTACCATTTGATAATTCTTTGTAATGCATTAATCAGTTCAGTTTTTTCTCTCTATCCCCAATACAGAAAAGTAAAAGGATGAAGGGAAGTTCATGTTTGAATGGATCTGAAAATGGTCCAGGACACTTAAATGAGTTAAAGATAAATTGGACGTGAACATTCTTCGAAACTAAATCGATACAATACTATGAGTTCGTTTCTAGTGTACTGTGGCTTTCCAACTTAGTTGTTTGAATAAGGAGAGCGGCAGAATGGCTGACAGTTAAGTTGTACCTAGCATAATGTTTTTGGGGATCTTAATTAATAATTATATGCTTTCAGATTCCTCTGTGGCATCAGAAGGCTAGCCAGCGAGCAGAGGGAGTTATTCTGTGGGACTATCATGTCATCTGTGTACAGGTTAGATTAACCTACTTTTTTCTAGTATAAACTGAAAATGGTTAACTATATGGTTTTTATTTTTCTCTACTATAGCTATTGAGATTTCATGTCCTTGAGAAAATCTGTTTGGATGCTTGCAGAAAAAGAGAAATGAGAACTCTTCGTCACTAGTGTGGGATTTAGATTCAAGCCTTCCGTTTCCATCACCTCTTGGCACTTATGTCGCTGACAGCATTCGTCCATCAATTCAGATATTTTCAGAATTCAAAAGGTAATAACTGTTCTAGTCCCAAAAAGCTACGTATCTCTTGAAATTTTTTTCTCTTAAACGATGAAGAACTGTTATTTCATTTTCTTTTGTAGGAGGTAGATATTTCATATTTGCTCAAATTAAGATTCTTGAAATAATGATACAAAAGTAGTTCTATTGCCCTTCTGTGTATTGTTTTTCTCCATTCCCTCCTGAAGTCAACCCAACCTTATAATGTTTCTAACTTTTCGTAAAATTTACGCTCTACTTAGTGAATCTCATTTTTTGTTTATCTTTAAAAATTGATTTTACAAGTCCACCCTATAAGGGTTGGTCTCATTACAGAAATGCTCTTTCACTGACCTTTTTCTTGAAGAAGAAACTAGAGTATGTTTTTCTTCTGGTGCTAAGCAATGTTGCTGACCTTGTGCTTGGAATAATAAGCTTACTGCAAGTCTGCAACCACATGAAGAACCAACTTTGGCCATTTCAGGTTTTTTCGAGTTGTGCATGCCCCTATATTCCTCCGACACTTCGCATCAGATAGAAGACATATGAAGGATTCTGCTGGAAACTGGATTGCTGAGCCGCCATCACATGAAGCTATTGTTGCTGAAGGTAAATGCAGGAAATAAAAGCTTGCAAGATTATGCTTTTGTCATTTGTTGGTACATTTGGGAGATAAAGATAACTTTGTTCCTTCGATTACTATTTTATCCCATAACTACTCAAATGCCGACTCTAATTTGATTATTATTTTGTTTTTTTTTGCCAAAGTTCATCAACTTCATGATAAATATCTCAATAAGGAATGACCTTTTTGCTTGATAGTCAATTAGTTTGCTCTATATAACCTTTTGACTTGCACACTTAAACAAATTTGGAGGTGGATATCGTGCATCAAAAGTTGAAATACGCCGTTGTATGCCATACCAAACTGACTAGAAGTTCAAATCTCCCCTGATGATTTTATTTCCAATTATCTGATCTCACCTAACTTTTCTATCTACAATGTCGCATGACTTATATCAGAACTTGCAAGTACAAGATTTGATAGCACAGTTCAGCTTTCTGATTGTAATTATATTTGATCTCATTTTATGTAGGATCACTTTTCATGGTGAACTTATGGAATAGAACATATAGGAACCAGTAGAACTAAGCCTTTTGAATATTTTTTCATTTGTTAAAATTGAATCGAGGAGCACATTTGCATTATATAAAGATATCTGATTGGTACCTTGTGTTATTAAGGGTCATCTGGTACAATAAGTGAGAAAACACAGAAACCTCTCGCTTGCTTGAGTTACGATTACTATTTTCATTCTGCCTTTTACTTGTACAGATGGAGCTGTACACAACCTGAACGAGTACATTACAGTCTCTCCCGATGATGTAGTGAAGAATGTGGAAGCTGATACCGTAAATGTTGTTTTCTCCGAGAAACTTGGTGTCGTAATTGGTGAAGATGATTTGTTGGGATTTTTCTCTTTGATTTCCTGATGAGAGTTGAGAAAAATTTACTAGCTTGAAAGATGAAATGATGGTCTTGGATTTTTATATGTAAAGAGAAAAAAAGTGTCTTGTGAGAGTTTTGCAAATAGAGTGGAAAATATTCTTGTTTTGACAAGTTCTTTTTTGGAGTAATTTTATTTTATAGAATTTGTATAGACATTTTGATGCCCAGCCCTTCCCCGACCCCGCGCATAGCAGGAGGTTGGTGCACCGGGCTTTTTTTTTTTTGTATGGACATTTTCTTTTGTTGGTGAACATGGTTGAAGGAGGCATATTATTTAGTACAGTGATTTCTTCAAAATTATACATTCATATTAGCAGTTTCATAGCTACATTCTTCTTCTTTTTTATAAACATAAGTGGTCGGGTTAGTTTTCGTGTATCTTGACTATTCCATCGGTATTTGATATCTTCAGCTAGCACAGATAACTCTGTACGTCAAGGCTTAGATACATGATATAAAATAATCATCTAAAGACTTTTTGTCACTACTTGGTTGAATTCTGATCTCCAATGTGTTTTTACGCCCATGATGGAGGGCGGGCCAAAGAAGGCTAGTTAAAGAAGAGACTTACGGATTTCTAGGTTGGCAAGTTGTTGAAGAAGAGGTGTACATGACACTTTAGGCGAATAATATATTGAAACGGAAGAGAAACTGAAGAGCTTTATAAGACGTAGCTAAAGCAGAAAATACAGGTTATGGACTTGAACAATGACATGTTTACACAATACAACACATATAAAACATTATTGATACTCTTAGCTTCATTTTATGTGGATTATTTATTTTTAATATGTTTCAAAAAACATATATTTCTATATTTGAAAACTCCTTTTAACTTTGAACTTCCAGTGTTAGACTTAATGGCATGCTCTGATAGTCATATAAATATAAAACAATTATTTGATTTTCTTTCTTGCTTTCTCTTAGCAGTGGGAAAGGACTATCTATCTGTCTAACTTTGATAGATTTTCTCCAACACAATCTACAAAAAATTTACGAATTTCTTGGTGGATAAGTCTGACGATATATGTATTTTAAATCATAAGTCCTAAAGATATTTTTCGCTATGTGATAAAAGTTCTATTACTTTCTTAAATTATATACGCATTCAAACACCATCTTATCAAAATAAACAGTGCTATTATTTCCACCAGTCATAAGTGGTTGATTTCCTTGAATTTTTATGGGCCAAATTAATACCATCAAACATTGTGTAGGGGTGGTAAGTATTACTCCACATAACGAAAAAGAAATTTTCCTTATTCTAAAATGAAATATAGATATTGATGCAACAAAAGATTCGAGAGACCTCGAGCATAATATACGCTTCCATCAGAGAGTTCATTCTTAATCAGATGTCATAACATCTTAGATTAGAATTTTGATAATGAAATTGCTACCGTTAGAAATTGCTTTACTTGAATTGTTCGATTTAAATCTAAATTAATCAAACCTCAAAATAAATATCGAACGACCGAGTAGAACCTCTTTATATAACTATAGGCCAAAATAATGCTCCTATGAATTGTGAGATAAGTGATAATAATTGATTGAAAGGTCTCTATTGCACCTTAGTGTCACAATGACTCAATGAATGCTGTATTTTGTTTCTTTTTTTCATCATTGGGTTGGGCACTTGAACTAATAATTTATTTTTTTATAATCATGGAAACTTTATTTACTAATTGCATTTTATTATTAAAATATAAATTACAAGTCTTTTTTGGCTAAATAAAAACTATATATTATTATAATAATTATCTGTTACATATTTTGACTCTTCTCCTCCTTATTGCCTAAGTATTGCATTATTACAACAGCTATCTTCATTTTTGGTAAAATAATAATTAACCAATCTCCATAAAAATAGAATTTCTATGATTACCAATAAAAAGTTTAGAGATTTTGATCAAATATTTTGAAATTTTACTAAACTATTATGACAAAAAATATTACATAAATATATATTTTTATCATTAAAAGAATTTCCTACTTTGTAAAAAATGTGGTTAAGCTTAGAATTTGACATATTTTTATTCATAACAATCAAATTTTATTTAAATATCATTTATTATTATAAATGTATAATAACTAGTCGCTATAATGACTACAAAATCTCGAACCCAACATACTTGTTACAAACAAGTTTAATCTAACAAAAGCTTGTCCATAATCAACTTATAATACCTAAATAATTATGTAAATATTATTTACACCGTCAATACATAATTCTTAAACTCGTAAAAAAAAAACCTCTGCTCTCACCCCTCCCCCCTCCCATTTTTTTACTTGTTTGATAGTTTACCTGGCAGAAGAGTAAGATACCTGGACCCATTAAGCAACACACATAAAATATCATTTCATTTTCATTGAGAGTCACGAACTCAAAAAAAATAAAAAAATCAGAATCTTTACAAACAAAAAAACTAAATGAACTCAAAATAAAAATAAAAAATAAAAAATAAAAAATCATTCCTATCCAAACTCCACACTCCCTCTTCTCTTTTTGCCCATAACTTTATTTTATGAAATCTAAACTAACCAATAGGAACCCAAGAATCATCATCAAACATGACCCCAAATCAGATAGAGAAGACAACAAAAAAATGTACAAACTTTCATTTTCTTGTAAATGCACACCCTTGTTGCCACGTGTCCTTATGTTTCACCACTAAAAAAACTCAAAAAACATCTTATATTTTTCACTCAAATTCTCCAACTTCCATAACAGCCACTTATAAACTCAAGAAACCTTTCAATTCCTTAAGAAACTTTGGAGTTTCACTCAAAAATCAAGTCTTTTTTTTAGTAGGAAGTGTTAAAAATCAAAACTTCCCACAACCCAAGATTTTGTTTTTTTTTTCTTACAAAGTTTTGATTTTTTGTTTTCTTGGTTTTTGTGTACATTTTGTGAGTAATCAAGAAGCCAAAGAGGTTAAAGTTTGATTCTTTTTCAAGTTTATGAACTATGGCTTCTTTGGTTTCTTCACCATTTACATTACCAAACTCAAAAGTAGAACACCTTTCATCAATTTCTCAAAAGCATTACTTTCTTCACTCTTTTCTTCCCAAGAAAACAAACCCCACTTTCTCAAAATCACCCAAAAAGTTCCAATGTAATGCTATTGGAAATGGCTTGTTTACACAAACAACTCAAGAAGTTAGGAGGATTGTACCAGAAAACCTTAAAGGTCTTACTACTGTGAAAATAGTGTATGTGGTGTTGGAAGCTCAGTACCAATCAACTCTCACTGCTGCTGTTCAGACACTGAACAAGAATGGTGAATTTGCTTCTTTTGAGGTTGTGGGGTATTTGGTTGAGGAGCTTAGAGATGAGAATGCTTATAAAACTTTCTGTAAAGATCTTGAGGATGCAAATATCTTTATTGGGTCATTGATTTTTGTGGAAGAATTGGCTTTAAAGGTTAAGTCTGCAGTGGAGAAAGAAAGGGATAGGCTTGATGCTGTTCTTGTGTTTCCATCAATGCCTGAAGTGATGAGGCTGAACAAGTTGGGATCTTTTAGTATGTCTCAGTTGGGGCAATCAAAAAGTCCATTTTTTCAGCTTTTCAAGAAGAAGAAATCTTCTGCTGGTTTTTCTGATCAGATGTTGAAGCTTGTGAGGACATTGCCTAAGGTCTTGAAGTACTTGCCAAGTGACAAGGCTCAAGATGCTAGGTTGTATATACTAAGTTTGCAGTTTTGGCTTGGAGGTTCACCTGATAATTTGGTGAATTTCTTGAAAATGGTGTCTGGTTCTTATGTTCCTGCATTAAAAGGGGTGAAAATGGGCTATTCGGATCCAGTTTTGTACTTGGATAGTGGAATTTGGCACCCTTTGGCTCCTTGTATGTATGATGATGTGAAGGAGTATTTGAATTGGTATGTAACAAGGAGGGATGCTAATGAGAAACTCAAGAGTTCTAATTCTCCTGTTATTGGGCTTGTTTTGCAAAGGAGTCATATTGTTACTGGTGATGAAAGTCACTATGTGGCTGTGATCATGGAATTAGAGGCAAGAGGGGCTAAAGTTATCCCAATTTTCGCCGGGGGGCTGGACTTTTCCGGGCCAGTTGAGAGATACTTCATTGATCCCATCACAAAGAAGCCTTTTGTGAATTCAGTAGTATCACTTACTGGTTTTGCTCTTGTTGGAGGGCCAGCAAGACAGGATCATCCAAGGGCTATCGAGGCGTTGATGAAGCTTGATGTGCCTTACATTGTGGCATTGCCTTTGGTCTTCCAGACAACAGAAGAATGGTTGAACAGCACTTTGGGGTTGCACCCAATTCAGGTGGCTCTACAAGTTGCTCTACCTGAGCTGGATGGAGGCATGGAGCCTATTGTATTCTCTGGACGGGATCCAAGAACAGGCAAGTGTCCTTTTGTATGTTGATTACAGTTTCTATTTGACATGACATGCAAATTCTATATTTAGTTTGATTAGTTTTTGCTCAACATTATTAACTTTTACTGTTTTTTCCCCTTTCATGACTTGAAATATGCAGGTAAATCACATGCTCTTCACAAAAGAGTGGAGATGTTATGCACCAGGGCAATCAAATGGGGAGAGTTAAAGAGAAAATCAAAGGTATTTGTTCTTTTCATGTTAATTTAGATTAGATGATAAGATTTGTTTTGTAGCTTTAAGGTAATGTTCTGGCTAATTAGAACTGTTTCACAAATGTGATTAGGTCAATTACTTGCAAATACTGATTAACATGGATCCATTTCTTTGAGTTAGTGGGAATAAATTGTTGACCATTAGTAGAACTCACTTATCTGGTACTAGTACTTAGAAATACTATTTGATGTAGACAAGTTTTAGAGTTCCCTTCTATAATTTAAACTTTGATCACTTTCATTAGGACTTCAGCAAGTCAAATGAACTCTATTTGATGTAGACAAGTTTAAGAGTTCCTCTCTTCTACTATTTGAAGGCATAATACATAAATAGACACTCAAACTTAGCCTCAGCTCCCAAGTAAGGACTCCAACTTTGAGAGTGCATATCTAGACACCTCAAATTGGTCTCAACTAGCAACTAAACACTCCAACTTGTCCCCACTGTTCTCATGGACACCCGAAATTGACGTGACACATAAATTTTGAAGGTGTCTAAATGATCATTTTGTAAGTTAGTGGTCAACTGACACAGTGGAGATGAGTTGAGGTGTCTAGATGTGTATACTCAGAGTTTGAGTGTTTACTTTCATTAGGACTTCAGCAAGTACAATGAACTATATTTGATGTAGACAAGTTCAAGATTTCCTTTCTTCTATTATTTAAACTTTTGATCACTTTCATTAGGACTTCAGCAAGTGCCATGAACTCTGAAATACATGTTTTGATGTCTTTAACATGATCACAGATTGCAAATTAGGATGAAATTCTCATACGAAACCAAAACTTTTTAGGGTCAGAACTGTTACAATTTCCTATGTTGCTCGGACTCTCCAAAAATGTTGTCGCACTCGTGTTGGATCTTCAAAAATGCACTACTTTTGAAGGAAACGACATGCATTTGGCGGCTTTTTTGAAGAGTCTGAGCAACATAAACAATTTCTGCATACGATAATCATAGACCAAAGGGACAACAATATTGAAACTTTGATCAGTAATTCTCCTTAAATGTGTATTATGATCTTTGTCAGCAAGAATTGTTCAGTGGATTCATAAATCTGATTATGTTGTTTATAGCAATTGTCTAATTGTTTTCTGCTACTGATGCTCAATGTATAATGAACATTGTGTAGGCTGAGAAGAAGTTGGCAATCACTGTTTTCAGCTTTCCCCCGGACAAAGGCAACGTCGGAACTGCTGCATACTTGAATGTCTTTGCCTCCATATACTCTGTGCTCAAAGATCTCAAGAAAGATGGCTACAACGTTGAGGGGCTGCCTGAGACTTCTGCTGAACTGATTGAAGAAGTAATTCATGACAAAGAAGCTCAGTTCAGCAGTCCAAATCTTAACGTAGCTTACAAGATGAATGTCCGAGAATACCAGAAGCTAACCCCCTATGCCACTGCACTTGAAGAGAACTGGGGGAAAGCACCTGGTAATCTGAACTCTGATGGAGAGAACCTCCTGGTATATGGAAAACAGTACGGAAATGTATTTATCGGTGTTCAGCCTACATTTGGATACGAAGGTGACCCGATGAGACTTCTGTTCTCCAAATCAGCTAGCCCTCACCATGGTTTTGCTGCATACTATTCCTTTGTGGAGAAAATTTTCAAAGCTGATGCAGTTCTCCACTTTGGTACTCATGGTTCTCTTGAGTTCATGCCAGGAAAACAGGTGGGAATGAGCGATGCTTGTTTCCCAGATAGTCTCATTGGAAACATTCCAAATATCTATTACTATGCAGCAAACAATCCATCCGAAGCAACTATTGCCAAACGAAGGAGTTATGCGAATACCATTAGCTACTTGACTCCCCCAGCTGAGAATGCTGGACTCTACAAGGGACTCAAGCAGCTTAGTGAGCTCATTGCTTCGTACCAATCACTGAAAGACTCAGGCCGTGGCCCTCAGATTGTGAGCTCTATCATTAGTACTGCTAGACAGTGTAATCTTGACAAGGACGTTGATCTTCCAGATGAAGGGCAGGAAATAGATGCCAAAGAACGTGACCTCGTGGTAGGAAAAGTATATGCTAAGATTATGGAGATTGAGTCTCGTCTTCTGCCCTGTGGACTTCACATCATTGGTGAACCTCCAACCGCCATGGAGGCAGTTGCTACTCTTGTCAACATTGCTGCATTGGACCGTGCTGAAGATGATATTTCTTCCTTTCCATCTATTCTGGCTGCCACAGTTGGAAGAAACATTGAGGAGATCTATCGAGGAAATGACAATGGAGTCTTGCGAGATGTGGAGCTGCTTCGTCAAATTACTGAGGCATCACGTGGAGCAATATCAGCCTTCGTTGAACGCTCAACTAACAGCAAGGGTCAGGTTGTTGACAATTCTGACAAGCTGACCTCACTCCTTGGTTTTGGTATTAATGAACCATGGATCCAGTATTTATCTAACACCCAATTCTACAGAGCTGATAGGGAAAAGCTCAGAGTCCTGTTTCAGTTCTTGGGAGAGTGTCTGAAGCTAATTGTGGCTAATAACGAGGTGGGAAGCTTGAAACAGGCTCTTGAAGGGAAATATGTTGAACCAGGTCCTGGAGGGGATCCAATCAGAAACCCGAAAGTTTTGCCTACTGGGAAAAACATCCATGCTTTGGACCCACAGGCTATTCCCACAACAGCAGCACTGCAGAGTGCCAAAATAGTGGTTGAAAGATTGTTGGAGAGACAAAAGATTGACAACGGGGGCAAGTACCCGGAGACTGTTGCTCTGGTGCTTTGGGGAACAGATAACATCAAGACTTATGGAGAGTCGTTGGCACAGGTTATGTGGATGATTGGTGTTAGGCCAGTTGCAGACACACTTGGACGCGTTAACCGAGTGGAACCAGTTAGTCTTGAAGAGCTTGGAAGGCCTAGAGTTGATGTTGTTGTCAACTGCTCGGGGGTGTTTAGGGATCTCTTCATCAATCAGGTATTGGTCTATCCTCCTTTTCTACTGATTCTGCACTGGATTGGTACATTAGTGCAATGTCAGATCATTACTTATCATTTGTTTTGTTTTGTTTTGTTTTGTATACAGATGAATCTCCTTGACCGAGGAATCAAGATGGTTGCTGAGCTTGATGAACCGGAAGACCAAAACTTTGTCAGGAAACATGCACTAGAACAGGCAAAAACACTCGGAATTGATGTTCGTGAAGCAGCTACTAGGGTCTTCTCAAATGCTTCGGGTTCTTACTCTTCCAACATCAACCTTGCTGTTGAGAACTCATCATGGAACGACGAGAAGCAACTTCAAGACATGTACTTGAGCCGAAAGTCATTTGCATTTGACTGTGATGCTCCTGGTGCTGGCATGATGGAGAAGAGGAAAGTTTTTGAGATGGCTCTAAGCACAGCTGATGCCACGTTCCAGAACCTCGACTCATCAGAAATTTCACTCACAGATGTTAGTCACTACTTCGATTCAGACCCAACCAACCTCGTTCAGAACCTCAGGAAGGATGGAAAGAAGCCTAGTGCATACATTGCTGACACCACTACTGCTAATGCTCAGGTGAGTGTTATCACTTGATGGATAACTTGAAAGATGTTAACTCGTTAAGTTGATAGAGATCGTTTTATTTCATGTCTAATGCATCTATCTGTGATGATTCAGGTACGTACGTTGTCTGAGACTGTGAGGCTAGATGCAAGGACAAAGTTGTTGAACCCCAAGTGGTATGAAGGCATGCTGTCCACTGGCTACGAGGGTGTTCGTGAGATTGAGAAACGATTGACCAACACAGTGGGGTGGAGTGCAACTTCAGGCCAAGTTGACAATTGGGTGTATGAAGAAGCCAACACAACGTTCATCAAAGATGAAGAGATGTTGAACAGGCTTATGAACACGAATCCAAATTCTTTCAGGAAGTTGCTTCAGACATTCTTGGAGGCCAACGGGCGTGGATACTGGGACACTTCTGAAGAGAACATTGAGAAACTCAAGCAGTTGTACTCAGAAGTCGAAGACAAGATTGAAGGAATCGATCGATAAATGTATAGTTAAATATATGATCTCTGATTATTGCCTGTTTCTGTTACAGGATAATAAGATCCTTTCTGCTTCCTAACAATTTCTGATGTGAATTCCTTTGATAGTCCCCAGTGTAATTTTTGTCCATTTTTTGGGGATGTATGAGAAAAATACTGCTTCCATATATTCAAATTTGATCTTGAAAGTTGCAATTGCCTTCATGCTCTATTTTTTTCTTTTGTTTTCCCACCTGTGATGAGCAGTACCCGCGCTCTGAGACCTAACTAATTTGGAATCACGTCAGAAAGTTCCACTTTGAAACAAGTGAGTATTTCAGCAAAACAGACGCTGAAATGCCCATATACAAGATGTATACCAAAAAAGAGAAAAACCTTCAAAAAAAAATGTGTATATGATTTTCTACTAAGGATACTCAATTGTCTTTGGAGATATATTTCAGTAATGCACTTTGAAGATCTTCTAATCAAGTGTGTATTGAAGGGATGTCAAGGGTGTGCTCCCTTTAACAACTTAAGTTTTTCAATGAGATGGTCACACGCTTCACATAAGGCGTGATAACTGCAGTTTTGGGACATTTGTAGTCAGCTGTTGGACACATCAAGATGAAAAATGTTCAAGCAATCTTGGTTTCTCATATGTAAAAAGACTGAAGATATACAAAAGATTTCTCTGTAGAAACTTATCATATTCAAAAGCAAAATGGTGATCAGAAGAAAGCTTGCACTGTTTTCTCCTTCAATCCTCTTTGCCACAAAAATTTTAAAGAGTTAAAACAGTATTACAACAAAAATCTACAAGAGCACAAAACCTTTTCTTTCACCCCATTCCCCCCTACTAATGAATGGTACAAAAGAATAGTAGAATTCAGCTGCACATAAACTTTACATGTTTTACATTTTCCCTGTGAGACTCTTAGAGTATCTATCATTACACTATACCAACTCCATTAAAAGGGGGTCACCTGCTGCCATAACTCTGATCAGCTTTATGAACTCTTGCTCACTTGACACTTTCCATGGGTGAATTGCAGGCGCCTCAGCTGAATAGAATGTCGTTAAATTGCCAGGAGGCTTCTTCTTGTAAATCATTGAATTCAATACAGAATCGAAATTCTGTGGAGAATCCATAGCCGTAAAAAACATTGGCATTGCAACCTTATGATGCATGTCTAGATTCCCTACTAGATTAACGAGGTCGACAAAGTCGGATACAAAACGACGGGGGATGTAAAATATCTCCGAACTGCATATCATTAAGGTCTCGTCACTTTTCATTGTCTCTTTGTAATTGACTTGCAAATGTACCGGCATTGTTGCTACCACTTTCTTAACAACGTCAGCTTGCTTCACAAACCAGTCCGATTTGTTAGCTACTGGAACAGCGTGCCATGACTTGGATACCTATACGCATAAGAAAGAAATGAGACGCCTATTGCTTGTGTATTTGGGCAGGACAGGTTTGAGAGCTAATCATTTGCAATGATAAATTAAGAACTTTAAAAAATTTCCCTTTTCCCCCTCTCCCCTGGAGGCAGTTGGATGATCAAGCAAGTGCGCTTTAGCCACAAGTAAAAAACTCAAGCTATGTCTAAACACATCATAGGATGGAACTCTTCCCTCATGACGATGAACTTGGATGTCTTATACATTATCTCCTCTCCAAGCCGAATAAAGAAATAAAGAGCCTTACATATCTTAGTCTACATATATACTGGATGTCGATAATTAGAGTAGATGGTTAGTAGGTAGCCGAGTGTTACCGCACTTTATGTGGGAGAGGCAGGGGGATTTCGCCTCATCTACTACCCTGCTATTAGTAGTAGTAGTTAGTAATCGGTTAGTTTCTTATTCTCCAATGTGTGGTACTATCTGCTACTTCATTTGCTTTGTATCTTGCTATAATATTTCCCTGCTTCGAAAACTTCTCTTTTGAGATGAAGGTCTATTGGAAACATCCTCCCTACCCCCACTAAGGTAGGGATAAGGTCTGCTTACATCCTACCATACCCAGACCCCACTCGGGATGTTGTTATATATACTTCCCTCTAAATTCCCTTTGAATAACAGCAAGAAGTACAAGTAACAGAAGAAACCAGTGAACAGTAAATTTCTTTAGTTGAGCCACAAAAAGTAGGGATTGGCTGAATCTGTAACAAGTAACAATTAGTAGAAACCTTCCACTAAATACCGAAAATAAGGACTTCATATTTGTACTTACCTTGTTTGCTATCCAGAGCTTTGACTTGTCTGCTTGAAGTACGTTCCAGTAATTAAGGATAGTATCGTCCTGGAGAAATAGAAAGCCTTCTGCACTAGTGTATCTATCAAATATCTTTGGTGCATACCTAAAACAGAATTTGCCAACAGTGTATTTAATCAAGAATGTATCCAGGATATAAATTGAACTAACATGATTGACTGCAGGCCATTCAACAACATGAAAACCACAAATGCCCTTAAAAAGGTGACATTAGCGTGGAGCTTTAAATGATACGTAATAAATAACATGTGCAAGCATGGATAGAGGGTACTGGAAAAATACTCATTTCAGCTGTCAAGACGTCCTTATATATGTATTAATAGAAGTAGGAGTATAGAGAAGCATTAAATGGACAAACATGGTCAATGAGGATTTATATAGCTCCTCTCAAATTATTTGAGACTGAGGAATTGTTGATGTCGTATACAAAAGAAATGCTCAAAAACACACATTTCTTTTTCTTTTCTTTTTTTCTTTATTTTTGTGAGGAACTGCGAATTTTATTGCTTTTTTTTTTTAAGTGAATTTTTAGTCCGTAGACCCTTTTATTAATAAGCTAAATAGGCATGGCCCACTACAAAAAAAGCAAGAAACAAAGAAAACAAAATGACCAAAGTCCAGCAAAAAGACCCGGCCCAAAAGAAAAAGGTGAAAAGTTTCTAAAAGTTGTTCCCTAGTCTAGTCCACTGTTGTACTTCCTCCAGCTGAAGTACTCTTGTCTTGAAGCTTACTCTCTCTTCATCATAAGTGTATTTGCAGGTTGAATTTGAAGACTCTTCTCTCATGGCTGCTCCACCAATTTAGTAACACGTTTTTTTTCATGGTTGATGGGGATATAATTCAGTAAATAAATTCTCTAGCAGCTTAGACTTCTAGGGCATCTCCAACCCAGAACACCAAATTTTACTCTAAAATGGTCAACTCCAATCCACTACACTAAATTTTACACTAAAAAGGAATATTATCTTTATATTCTTCACTCTCTTCAATATTATATTATTTTTTTTATTTCATTTACATTTTGGAAAATGTTATAAAAATACAAATAATAATAAAATAATGAAAAAGTGATTTAGTGTTGATGAATAGTGTCACACTAAATTTGGTGCGACACTATTCACACACTAAAATAGTGTTGGGTTGGAGCCCCAAAACACTAAATTTTACACCAAAATAGGATTTGGTGTAAAAAAATAGTGTTGGGTTGGAGATGGTCTTAGATGAGATAGTCACACACTTTAATCCGGTATCATCCGATGTTCAAGTCTCACTGTCACCCATTAAAAAGCAATCCGGTGCACTAAGCTCCCATTCACCGCTACCCATTATCAAAAAGAGTTTCCGCGTGCTTGGTAAATGAATCAAACATGCACGTGAAGGAGCGTGTTGAAGATGTAATCAAGTAAATAAAAGTGTGATCTCTCTAGCAGCATAGACTTTTAGATGAGATGGTCACACACATCAATAATAGTATTTTTGCATATGTTACCATTCATGGTTGGAGCATCTTCCTTTACTGCTAGCACTGATTTACTGGTTGGTATAACAAGAGTCGCAGATTGCAACAAGTATATACCAAAGTTTTATCCGAAACTGAATTAGATTATGAAGCAAAGGAATAAGGTGTTTTAAAAAAAGTGTCCATTACATTTAATGAGCTTTCAACAATCAAAGAGAGAAGTTATAAGTTTTCACTCTTGCATGAAAACTCTCAGTGAGCTCCCACTGATTTATCTTATGATCACCTCTACCAAAAGAAATGAAAGAAATTTATACCAAACAAAAGAGATTTGAAAAAAAGGTTATACTTCAATTGATGATATGCTTTATACGCTAACAAGGCAGACCAAGTTCATACTGACTACCCCCTCTGTACAAAACAACAACAACGTACCCAAGTGAGCTCTAAGGAGGGTAAAGTGTGCGCAAACCTTACCCCTACCTTGGAGGTAGAGAGGCTGTTTCCGATAGCCCCTCAGCTCAAAGGATACATGTCCACAATTCGATCAATGGACCTCTTAGAAGTTAAAAAAACTGTGAACCAATCAGTCCAAAGAACCATATACCCCCTTCTATACAAAAACCATAACTTATTACCAAAAAAAACTAAAACGTGAAGAGAAAAGATGCCGATGACTAACCTGTACATATAATCCAAATTTCCTTTTTCAACGGCAAGATCTACATTCTTCTGGTCAGACAATATGATAACTGTCTTAAATATCCTGCCATATAGCAATCTCCACTCCAAGGCAGTACGTTCAACAGGTCCACTACAAAAGATTATGAGCACAATATTGCCAAAATTCTTCCTCCACTTAATCAAATTGGCGATTTCATAATTCACTGTACCAATCTCTTCTACCCCAAGATGCACAGATGGCAACTTCTGAGGTACAAATTCCTTCCTGTCACCATGGCCTATGCTTGCCCTTGGCCGATCCAACTCTAAAGACATTAGCCGCGGCTGCATGTACCCAACAGCAAGCAGATCTTGAAGCCATGCAGCAGTGAACTTGACATCTTGCACTGTCCAAAAGCCTTCTTCAGCCATTGCATAGCTTAACTCCAAAATCTTTTCAAACAACCTGTGTTTACCGGATCTCCACGCTACCAAAAACTTTGTTAAACGGCCAACATTCACGTGTAGATCTTTCTCTTCTGAAAAAGGGTATCCCTCGATTCTATCATACCGATGGATAGTGGGAGGATACACCACAACATACCCACCAATCTCCCATAACAGCCTCTGTGTCCAATATCCTCTTAAAACATCAGAAGCCATTGTACTAACAGAAACCGGGAGCATCAAACCCCAAAATGCAGATGAATGAAAAAGCGTATTAAATGAATTAACCGGAACCATCATACCCTGGGGCAATGCCACTTTCGGGGCATGCTCATCAAATCTAATATCAAATGCTTCAAACCCTGCCTTCCTAGTAAAATAGAACACCGAATCCACATCCGGTAAACCATTCGAGATCCCTTGCTGGATAAACTGCTTTCCACCAAAAATCTCAGTATAAAACTCCTCATGTCCAATTTCACCCACATTTTCCAATGGCAAACCTCTCGGCCAAACAGACCGTTGCCCAAAATGGATATACGGGTTCACCACAGTCCTATTAGGATTATCATGACTATATTGCAAAATCACTTCTTGCCTAGCATCCTCACCAATCAATTCCACATCAAAATGTTTACCAATATCATCACCAATCACATCACCGCGATCATCCACATCCAAAATCGTTCTAGCACCATGTTGTATAGCAAACAAATAACCAACAGTTTTTCTAACATAAGAATCATAAGGCAAGTAATCTACAACCCTGAATCCTAACTTAGCTTGCATTTCCAAAGACAAGAAAATTGTACCTTTCAAGTTCCAATCTTTATGGGTTTTCGAGTTCCCAACTGCAAGAACCTGCCACCCTTTGATCCTCCCAAGCTTTCTAAGCGAATCCGACGGGTAATCTGAAACAGAAACCACAACCCATTTCTCAGATCGAAAATTTGCATAAGGAGTAGACTTATCTAAGATAACTGGTATGTTATTCCAGTTGATTTTGGGGAATTCAGGTCTGATGGAGTGAGTTTGAGTTGACTGTAAGCAAAGGAGAGTAGTGGTGTCACCAGCAGCACTGCGAAGGTAGAAGAAAATAGCAATGGTGGAGATTAAGAGCAAAATGGTGAGGATTTTGTAAAGATTTTCAGAAACCCATGTGGAAAAATCAAGATTCTTGGCTCCATTGAAACGATTTGGGGTTCTTGATAGAGGAATTGATGATCTTTCTCTAGTGGGTTTTGGTCCTTTAGGTGATTTAGAAACACCATCTTCACGATCTTGGACTAACATTGAAATCCCACCACCTCAATTTTACACACACACAGAGTAAAAATGAGAGCTTAATGTTTTTTGATTTCTTGAAACTCAAGTGTTAGATTCTTCAATCTAGCATTTGACTTGAGACTGAAAATGCTAAAAAGTTTGTGTTTTTGGGTATTTGCCGACAAAGGATGGGAGGGGTGGGGGTTCCTTTAGCTTGAAGGTTAACTTCAGTTGGGCTAGTTTGGTGAGAGGTGCACTTTTGGACTCTACCATTTCTATTTTTTTAATTATGTTTGATGATCTGGAGATTGGGTGGCCAATAACTCAAGAATAGACAAATCAACTAACTTAAAGAGGTGACACTCAACGATCTGGTGCAGCGGATAAAGTTATTCTCTCTTAATTAGAAGTTTTGATTTTGAGTGGTGGAGATGAAATAATAGTACTTGACAGGAAGAGTATCTCCTGAATGAACCCTATGCGATAAGAATCTTAATTAGTCGAACTTCACTCGAACACTGAATTAAAATGATTTGGTGCAACGGATGAAATTGCTTCTTTCTTAATTAGAAGTTTTGATTTCAAGGATTGGAGATGAAATAATACTTGACATGGAGCCCTACGCGATAAGAATCTTAATTATTCGAACTTCACTCGAACACTAAATGAAAATGATTTGATGCAGTGAATGAAATTGCTTATTTCTTAATCAGAAGTTTTGATTTCGAGTGTTGAAGATGAAATAATACTTGACATGAAGAGTTTCTCTCGAATGAACCCTACGCGACAAGAATCTTAATTAGTCGAACTTCACTCGAACACTAAATGAAAATGATCTAGTGCAGCAGATGGAAAAACTTCTTTCTTAATCAGAAGTTTTGATTTCTAGTGTAGGAGATGAAGTAATACTTGACAGAAAAAGTTTCTCCTAAATGAATCCTACACGATAAGAATCTTAATTATTCGAACTTCACTCGAACACTAAATGAAAATGATTTGGTGCAGCGGATGAAATTGCTTCTTTCTTAATCAGAAGTTTTGATTTCGAGTGTTGGAGATCAAATAATACTTGACATGAAGAGTTTCTTCCTAAATGAACCATACGGGGCAAGAATCTTAACTAGTCGAACTTCACTTGAACACTAAATTAAAATGATCTGGTGCAGCAGATGAAATCAGATGAAAACATAAAAGTCAAGAAAAAAGAAAGGCAAAAGAGAACATGACTTTAGGTGTAAGTTATTTATTAGAATTTAGAAGTAATCAATTAGGAAAATTAAATTATATAAAAGAAATTGAACTATATATAAAAAGTATATATTACTTAATTTTATACTATCAATCTAAAGTTGTTTGAAAAGTTTCACCAACAAGTTAACTAGAAACTTTAGATTCGATGATCTAAAGTTGAAGAAGCAACTAAACTTCCTTTAAAAAAAATTTATGACCAAAATTTAAACATTTCACATTAAAATTGAATAACTACTCTTGTAAGTTAATTGTTTTTACATATAATGTGAATAATGTTTGATTGAGATGTAAATTGCTCAAATTAACATAGTAACAAAAAAAAATCAATGAATCATGATGTTACCAGAGAGCTTTCATTTGATCACATCTTGTCCCATATAGGTGCAATTACAAACTTGACTTGAAGTGCTCTCATGTAAATTTGAGTAATAAACTATATGCCAACTTCATATTCCATGCCTTAATTAGACTTTAACCATTCCAACTTTAGACCTATGATTTTGATTTAACTTCAATTCTGAGGCTATTCTTTAAATAAATGTGCTATTTGTGCACTTTGCCCCAAAATCAGGGCCAAAATTGGATACTACTATAGGTCCAATGGGCTGAAAGCAATTTTTGGGTCATTTTGCATTTTTGCTCCTATGAGATGGTCTTTAATTTTGTCTTCCATAATACATAAATATATTCTTTGTTTCAATTTATTTGTCTGGTTATAACTTGGGACAAAGTTATATAAAAGAAAGAAGACTTTTGAATTTTGTGTTCTTAAATTGAAGATAGAATGTACCAAAATGTTATTTAATCTTGTAGTCTTAAACATGTCATATGAAAAGTTGAAATTAAAATTTGGTCATACATTCTTTTTAAAACGACTGAAAAAGAAGGTATATGACAAACAAATTGAAGCAAAGAGAGTAACTTTTCCCCAGTGCATAAGTTTATATCTTCGTATCCTAATATTCGACAAGTTATATCTGGACATGACTTCACTTTCTAAAGTACTTATGTCGCACTATACATAAGTTCGATTGTTAAAGTGTAAAACTTAAAAACCCTCTGAGAACAAAAAAATTAAATACTAGCCCATTTTAAGAACAAAATGTGCGCAAATTTTGATTGGAAAATTATTTAGAATAGCAAACATTTAGCCTATATTAGGTACTATAACTAAATTTTATGAAAAATTATAATTCGTGGCTATCGTTTCCCTGATTCTTACTATTCGCCTGATTTGTATAAATTCAGAATTTGTATAATTCAGTTTCTGATCGTATAAATCCAGAATTTTGTATATGCTTACCCTTGCAATTTGTATACGATTTATGAAAAATTCATAATAAATTACCCTGTTTGTATATTGACAAGCGAAATATACAAACGGAGTTCTGAAAAATTCTTATATGTATAAATACAAAATTTGTATATACTTATCATATTTGTATATTCGCTAGCAAAATATACAAACAGACAGAAATATACAAACTGCAACCTTCATAGCAAACAAAACTATCGCTATGGAACGCAATTATCGAAACTATAGCTATACAACCTTATTATATCTATTATATTTGCTATTTTTAAAATTTTCACAATTTTGATTAGTTCATGAATATTGGGCCGAACCCAAGGAAACATACTGGACCGATCTAGTATAAGCCCATTTTATATTCCCAAAAAATTACCTTTAAAGCGCCCTTTTTCAAAATTTCCATAGAGAAACAAAAATAACGTTGAAGAAGTTTAACAATGGAAGATGAAGAAGAAGCATTTCCTAATGAAGATGAACTTCATGTTGCTTCTGCTCTTCTCCTTTTATCAAATTCACATTCTCCATCACCAAAGTATAACGAAATTCATTTTTTTTAAGCGAATTCCACATACTGAAATTATTGCTATTATGAGTTTTTTTTTTTTACGAATTGAAGTTTCTATCGAATTTTAGTAACTGGAGTTGTTGCTATTATGAGTTTTTTTTTCGTGTTTTTTACGAAATTCGAAATTTCTATCAAATCCGAGTAGCTGAAATTGTTGCCATTATGTGTTTATTTGCATGTTTTTTTGGGGTAATTTTGCAGAGTGAAGAGCATATCTGAGATTTCACAGATAGCTGCATTGAGTTATACAACGTCGGTATCGGAGTTGAAGTTGAAATCGACTGATTATTCAACTGTAATTGCTGATGACGATAATACACATTCTCCATCTCCTAAGTATAATGAAATTTGAAATTTCTGTTGAATTCGAGTTTCTGTAATTGTTGCTATTGAGAGTTTTTTTTTTGTTGGTAATTTTGTAGAATGAAGATCATATCTGAGATTTCACAGATAACAGCATTGAGTTATACGAAGTCGGTATTGGATTTGAAATCCAAATCGGCTGATTCTTCAACTGTAACAGCTGATGATGATGATACACATTCTGCATCTCCAATGTATAACGAAATTCAAAATTTCTCTCGAATTTGAGTTACTGAAATTTTTGCTATTATGAATTTGTTTTGCGTGTTTTTTGTGCTTCTTTTTTGTTGGTAATTTTGCAGAGTGAAGAGCATATCTGAGACTTCACAAATAGTTGCATTGAGTTATGCGACGTCTGTATCGGATTCGAAGTTCAACTCGACTGATTCTTCAACTGTAACAGCTGATGATTACGACGATGAGGATGCTGATTGTGATGATGATGCCTCGTTTGCTGAGGCTAAAGCAAATACTCGTCGGATTAAGATGATTCGGATGATTCGTGTCATTAATAAGCTCAAGGTGATCAGTTTTACTGTTTAAGTTGAAAAAATTGAAGTATTGTATGAAAATGAACGCGATCTAGATTTTTTTTATCGTTATTCTGGTTTGATTTTATTGAATTATCAGTCTATTATATTCTTCGATCTGTTATGAAGCTGCTTCTTCAGTGCTTCGTATTGGATTGTTTTTTGAATTTTCATAGTTGCACTGCTCTGTTTTCTCAGTGTTATGAATTGCAGAATCGATGATTTAGAACGAATCAGTTTTTTCTAGCTTGGATTGATCTTCAGATGTTTTGAGACACTTGAGTTTTTGAATTTTCGTTCCTTCAAATCGCCGAAGTTCTGCTACTCTGTTTTCTCTGTTCTTCGATTAGAAAATTGACGATTATCTCGATTCGACATTCTCTGTTTAACTGTTTTTGGTTGATTTTTCTGAATTAAACGTGCACAAAAATTCGTAGGCGGTGCGAAGGAGACGATCTAAGAGCTTATGCATTTCCGATTGCCTGAAAATTAGCTCCAGCAAGCCGAAACCGGCTCTGGCTACCTCTTGCACATCAGCTTCGTCGTGCGTGTCGATTGACTCTACTGCCGCCGGCGACATCTCAAGCGGCGGAAGCTGTGAGGCTAATAGAGTAGTACCAAAGGAAAGAGAATGTGTTCCGAGGAAGATGAAGGTGATTTTCTCAGCTCACATGCGGCGTCGAGCTGAAGCCATATTGAAGGTGTTGTCGTCTCATGGTTGTGCTTCTGAAGTTAGGATTCGTCAGCTGCTTGGTGATAGCCCTGATACCAGCAAAGCCTTGAGAATGTCAGTCTCCCTCTCTCCCCCGTAGATCTCGAACCTATGAATGCGGATATTTCCGAGGGCCCAAATAATCATCAAATCTATTCCTATCTAACGAAACATTATTAGAAAATTACAAAAACGAAACGATTCAGCTCTCACAGAGCACATAAATATTGTGTACAAATCATCAATACATAGTGTACAACTGCATTTTGTGACTTTTTTCTTGTGTATCTTTTGTTGTTTCAGATTGTTGAGGCTAGAAGAAGTGAGGAGGACAGGGGCAGGAGGTCGCACAGATCCCTATGTTTATGTGGTAAGTTAATCAATTAATATGCATAAGATTGTTATTCTAAGTTGAAATATGAAAGGATATTGTTTTATTTTAAGTACTTCCATAGTTTCAATTAGTTTGACAAAAAATGATTTCAATTGAAGTTTAAAAAGAAATAGTACATAATAGAAGATTTTCGAAATTTATAATTTTAAATATTAGTTGTAACCATTTATCATTATTTTGAACTAATAAAGAAATAGTTCAAAACAAAATGAAACAGAGGTAGTGCTCTTCACTTTTAGAACTTGGGATTTTGAACGCATATTTATAAGTATAATACTCCATCCATCTCTGTGACATTTTTTGGATTTCGAGATTTAAACAAGTTTATTTTTTATCGTTAATTTTTTATTTATATTTTGAATTGTCAATTATTGTGACTTATAGTACTTTTTACATAGTTTATACATATATATATAAATTTCATTTCAAAAAATTTAAAGATTTCATGCGCATATCTCAGTCAAACTTAAACCGTTTGACTCTAAAAAATGAAAAATATCACATAAATTGAGACAGATAGAGTACTTTTAAAATTTATGATCGGAATATCATAATATTTATTTAAATATAAAAACTTGTCAATAAGATACGTTAAATAAAACAAATATGTATTAGCCTGATTTACTAGTTTACACTTTCTAACTTTCAGCATCATTTTGTCTAATGTTTTTCAACCTTTTATTTTAAATCTTTTTGCTGCAGATAAGTTGACAAGTTAGACAACACCAAAACCGAAGTGGGTCAAGTTTGTAGATTCCACTTGGAAAATAAATTACCCAAGAGAGCCTGGATATATTTTTTTATATAAATAAATGAGACAAAATTATAATTCCAATGTATAGTGTGTAGACTAGAGAATCCAAGTCAACAAAAATGGTGAATTACTTGGTGTTCAGACGACTCACTTGAAAATTTACTATATTACAGTATTTACTATGCTTCTTGGTTATTATATGTAGTAACAAGTTTCGACATTTGTATGAATTTTATCATTTTATGGTAGAATTTTGAACTTGAACCAAAAATGTTTTAATTTTTGACCTGCCTATACATTGGGCTTTCTTCAAAATTACAGCTTACAATATTATTTAGAGATTGTTGACCAATATTTTTCATATAACAACGAACACAAGTAGTTATTTAAAGTGCTCAATCAAGTTGTTAAGAGTGTGATTTAGTGATCAATAAAATGGGCGAGACTATGAGATCTAAGGTTCAAATGCAAGTATTAGTAATATCGAGATTGGTTAGAATTATGAAATTATTAATAATGTAGAGATTAGTTATAAGAGAATTTATGTACTATTTTATGTCTGCATAACTCACCTCCAAATTAGCTACCAAACGATCCCCTAGGTGATTTCTTCCTATCTATTTCAACCTTGGTAGACTCTCGCAATAATGTAGAGATTAATTATGAAAAATCTCTATATTATTAGGTTGCCTAACTCACTTCTAGAGCCGTCAATATGAGCTAGGTCTGTTGCACCGACCTGGTCTAACTCGTGATTTAATAGGGCTGGACTTAAATTTGCAGAGCCCATTTAAGAAAAGGGCTTTTAAGCTCGGCCTGAATAAGGTCGCTGAGGGGTTTGAAAAATATGGATAGGGCCGGCCCGTGGGGCAAATAAAAATTATTTAAAAAATAAAAAATAAAATAGAGTATTAGAAATAACAAGAGTCCAAACTCAAAATCTATTTAAAGTTTGAAATATTAAATTTAGATACAATGTGTTGATAAAATATGTACAACATAAAATAAACATTCCCTAAAATTTCTAGGGAATCACTACGTAGGCCGTAGCTTATGTAATATTGTCATAGTTTTTGTGTTTTATTATAATCATTGGAAAATAATTAGGTTAATATTTCTATTTAGCTATTTATGCTTTTACTTGAAATCAAACTTAATAAATATTATAAAGATAATTTAATTTGTGGATTTGATTAACAAGCTGTAACATTAACACCATGTAATATTGCCTTGCCGATATTTATGATAATATTTTGAAATTATAATTTGATTTAAAAAATTATAAAAAAATATACTTTTAAAAAAAGTGGGCGCCCCGGAACAGCCCGTAGCCCATATACTTGTGGGCTGGGCTGACCATTTTTCGGCCCATAAAAAAATGGACTAGCCTGGCCTGACCCGTAAAATTTCAAAGCTTGTATGGATTAGTCCGGATGGAGTAGACCAGCTCATATTGACAGCTCTACTCACTTCCAAACCAATTACTAAAGGATCCCTAGATGATTTCTTTTCAATCGTCCTACCTCAGGACACCCAATCAACTACCAAATGATGTAATTTCTTTCTATCTATCTATCTTAGCTTTGACGGACATTCGAACACCACGATTTTAAGTATTCAACCAAATCCGGGAAAAGGACTATTTTTGTTCATGGATATATATTTTAAGAGACCAAAATATCCCTACTATTTTTCGCGAAAGCAAGCTGAATTTTCTCATTTCGATTTAGGGTTCATTCACATGGCGGAAGCAAATAGTTTCACTCTCTCTTCTTCCTTCCTCAAACAAGTACTATTTTTTTTTAATAAATTAATGTTCACCTTAATTACATTCAATTATATACTCCGTAGAAATTCATGGATGTATATTTTATTTTTTTAAACATTTTGCAGGTTTACTTGTATGATTGGTGGTTGATTAAAGTTGAAATTGGTGATGGAAGCAAGCGATTGGGTGTTGGAGGTTTCACTGCAAAAGAGTAAATTTTTTTCCCTTTACTTTAGAATGTTGCTGATTTTTTTTCTGTTTTGGGTAAGTCTGTTAAATAGGGAGTATAAGATTTTGAGGTACTGGTTTATTGAATTCAGGGAGTTCAGAGTTGAATATACGTATTTTGGAATGAAAGTTCGAATTTTTGTTGATAAGTTTGTTAGTTAGTAGGGAGTATAAAATTCTTGAGGTAGTAGTTCATCTAATTCGGGGAGTTGAGTCTTGAATGGAAGTTGAAATCAGAGTAGTTGTCCTCTATGTTGTTCGGACTCTCCAAAAATATTCCTGGATGAGGAATCCGACACACGCCCATCAATATTTTCGAAGAGTCTGAGCAATGTATGATGTCCTTTTTTTTGTGATAATGGTGTTCGAGCGAGCTTGCGTCCCGACTGTTCCAGCAGGTACCTGCTACCTTCCATGTGATAACTCTGCCAGCCAAGGCTTAGGCCTATGGAAAGAAATCATCTAGCGTTTTTTTTTTGTCTCTGTTGGGATATGAACCTAAGAAGTCATGGTTCTCCTCCCACTTTATTGACCTCGAAGAAGAAGGTAATGGATCACATTAGAGAAAAAATATATGAATTTATTAAAGTTGGATTTGAATTTACATGCTCAGATAGTTTATTGGATCTTTTATAGGGTGCTGGAAAGTTAGCAAGTAGTTTTAAGAGTAACGTTTTGTCCTATCAATCAATTTATCAATCCATTAATCAACAATGGTCAGTCCCAAATTTGTGTGGTCGGACTATGAAGCCTCTTTATTGATCCCACTCTATGCTAATTCAATTCAAATATCAAATAACTTAGTGCATTTGGAGGTGTATGTAGGACGTGATTGAACCATTTCAACGACCTCTCATATTTTTTTCCCTTTTCATGTGCTACTTGTACCAGCTTTTGGGTCATTTCTAATCTTTTCTACTTCTATATGACCAATTTTATTTTATTTTTGATGAAAAAGGTAATAGATTTCATTAAAGAGTACCAAAGAGGGTACAAAAAAGAGTACAACAACAACATACCCAATATAGTCTCACAAGTGGGGTATGGGGAGGGTAGGATGTACGCAAAATTTATCTCCTTTATGGGGTAGAGAGGCTGTTTCCAATAGACCTTTGGCTCAAAATAAAAGTACTCGACGTGGGGTTGTAAGAAAATAAGGCAGTAAAATAGCAATATAAGGAATAGTACAAACTAAAATATTTTCTTCTATATGTTGAAGGAATGTAAAAGATCTAACATAGAGTTCATATCCGATAAAATGTTTTTCCTACACCATAAGTATAGACTTTTCAAACATCTAGATTTAATAAGAAGTATGTTTTCCCTTCTATCATTAAAATACCTGTTATTTCTCTCCTTCCAAACATTCCAGAAAATGCAAGTAGGGGCTGCCTTCCAATATAATCTGTTCTTAGAATAATACTGGTCATCCCAGCTACTTAGAGCAAGTTTTATCAACCTGGCATAACCCATTTAACTCCAAAAATCGCTAGAAAAATGTCCCAGAGTTGCCTGGTGAAAGTACAATGGAACATTAAGTGATTTACTGATTCATTAGCTTTTTCACATAGAACGCATCTGCTTCATAAAGTGAGACCTCTTTTCTGCAGATTGTCAAGTGTTAAACAAACCTCATGAGTTCCAATCCAAGTGAAGCAATCAGGTCTAAGGGGTGTGATGGTCTTCCAGATTGTTGTCCATGGCCCACGACCACAGTTTCTTATTGTCGACAAAAGATTGTTATTGCATGTCTTTGCCTTAAACCTTCTATCCTTCCAATTTCTACAACACTTATTTTGTGGATATGTTGGATTTTAGAAGCACCTTATTCATTTCTATATAACACTGTTAATCTCACAAGAGGTTAATACATGCTTTTATTTTGGTTAAAATTTAGTCAAGACACAGATGATATGTGGATTTCAGAATTTTGGTCTGATTGTCTCTCAAATTGCCAAACAAATTGTAATCTTTTCCATGTTTTATTTTGGAGAAAAAATCTTTTCTATGTTTTATTGCATTGATCAAGTAAGAAACACGGTTCTAGTAATGTTCTTTTTGTTGGATTGTTTTCCAAGTTGCATACAAAAGTGTTATTTGGAAGGTGTGGAATTTTGTCAATGATCCCATTTCTTATTGCATTGATCAAGTAAGAAACACGGTTCTAGTAATGTTCTTTTTGTTGGATTGTTTTCCAAGTTGCATACAAAAGTGTTATTTGGAAGGTGTGGAATTTTGTCAATGATCCCATTTCTTATTGCATTGATCAAGTAAGAAACACGGTTCTAGTAATGTTCTTTTTGTTGGATTGTTTTCCAAGTTGCATACAAAAGTGTTATTTGGAAGGTGTGGAATTTTGTCAATGATCCCATTTCTTATTGCATTGATCAAGTAAGAAACACGGTTCTAGTAATGTTCTTTTTGTTGGATTGTTTTCCAAGTTGCATACAAAAGTGTTATTTGGAAGGTGTGGAATTTTGTCAATGATCCCATTTCTTATTGCATTGATCAAGTAAGAAACACGGTTCTAGTAATGTTCTTTTTGTTGGATTGTTTTCCAAGTTGCATACAAAAGTGTTATTTGGAAGGTGTGGAATTTTGTCAATGATCCCATTTCTTATTGCATTGATCAAGTAAGAAACACGGTTCTAGTAATGTTCTTTTTGTTGGATTGTTTTCCAAGTTGCATACAAAAGTGTTATTTGGAAGGTGTGG
>JAJONR010012476.1:0-22432 GCA_029582245.1 Solanum etuberosum | reverse complement strand
AGGCTTCATAGATAGACAGTAGAGTTTCAGAATTCTGTTCATTTATTTTGTTAAATGTTTTAAAGACTTAAGTTGCCTATTTTATGGCGAGTTGAATAATTTATTTTTTTATTCAGAGTTAATCTCTTGACTTACAGATTTAGTAATTGAGTTTGTTTCAGTTTTTAAGCTTTGTATACTTGAGTTAGTCTTCCGCTTATAGTCAACCAGGATGAGGGTTCGCTTGGAGACCAGCAATGGTTCTCGAGTGCCGGCCACGTCCAGGGTATAGGCTCGGGTCGTGACATAATTATATAACCAAGTTCAACACCTTCGAGAAAAGTAAAAGAAAACCTCATAACACAAAGAAGTTAGCTAAACATATAATTTTTCGAGTCTAGAGTCAAAAGGACACGTTATGAACTGCATATTTCTTCTTTCTTCTGATATCAAACTTGAAAAGGTGTTTCTCAATCTAATTGGATTACCAACCACTCTAAAAAAATAGTTATGGAAATACAGTTACTGATTAGGTGACAGTGGTGGTCGGAAAAGATAAGAGGGAATTCTTGGTGGAGCCATTTGTGTTGGAACAAAGTCTTTTAAGATTTTATTTGAAATGGTGAGAATGAAAGAAGATAGAAGGGAAGTGAATGAGAATAAGGAAAATAAAGTGATTTTTGTTGATGTGGATGCTATATTGTTTGAACATATGTTGTGGTTGATGCAAAATGATTGTTCTTCTTTGTTTCAACTCAATCTCAAAGAGATCATTGACTTCTACGGTTAAGATAGTTAAAAGTTATGCCGCTCGAACTACTCAAATATCAAATTCTTTAAAAATAGTGCATTATTGAAAGATTTAATATATGTGCAATTATATTTTTGAAAAGTACGAGTAATATAGATTAAAAATACGAGTTTCTAATTCAACTTTGCTTATTTTATTTTTTTCTTACCTCCTAGATCAATTCAAAGATAAAGATATTTATATGAATGTCACTTTGAAAAAATAATCCCTTTTAATCAAAATGACTTCCTTTTACATGTTGCTAACAATAACTACAACAATAATTTAGATACCAAAGTGGACTTCATTTTCTAATGTCGGAATCTAAAATATATAATTAAGAATGGAAGAATACTTACAATTTGCCATTATTTTTTACGGTTAAATTAAGGGGAAATTCACATATTTGAATGTTCGGCTAAAAATACTTATAACTGCTAGACAATATACAAATATTATATAAGAGTATTAGTTATACATATATTATGCATCTTCTAACTTGATCGAAAAATATTTATAACTACTATCCAAAATATACATATATATATATATATATATATATATATTTACTAATTATACATATCTTATACATTCAGATGTAACTTTTTAGATAGGTAAAAGTCAATAATGTAAATCAACTATATAAAAGTCCGCAAAAAACCTTCTCAGAGAGAAAAAAAAAGAAATAACTGAATCAACGAGAATCGCTTTGCGTAATAATGCTATATTTATTTTTCATAGGTATCTTAAAAAAGTAAAAGTAACCTTTAAGCCTAATGTGAATCCTAAACCTAAATTAAACCTAAACAAAGGAAAGATGTATTTAATGATTAACTATTATTAGTGTTTATAATTACAATTTTATCAACTTAAATTAAATAAATAAATAACAATATAAAAAAATGATAAAAAGACGATTTTGTCCAAAACGGAGTGTTTTAATTAGGGGAAATTAACTCAAAATAGAAATCAAACTGTTGATTTCAAAATGGAAGCAGAAGATATGGAAAATTCAATTGCTCCGCCGTGGGTGGAATTGCCGCCGGAGATTACATCGTCGATCCTTCAAAAGCTTGGGCCGATTGAGATGTTGAAGAGCGCCGACAAAGTGTGTTCAACTTGGCGTCAGTTGTGCCATGAACCAGCTATGTGGCGAGTTGTGAAAATGCAGAATGCCGGCGCCGATTTCTGGGACAGGGAAGATGATTTGGAGAAGATTTGCGGTCGAGCTGTGGAGTGTAGCAACGGGCAATTAGTTGATCTCAGCCTTGAGTATTTTTGCAGCGACAATTTGCTCAGCTATATCGCTGAAAGGTTCTATTTTCAACCCTAATTTCCTGCTTTTCTGCTGTTAAACCCTAATTTCCTACTTTTGTGTGCTATCAAATACGGATGTGAGTTTAAAGGTAGTATCTGTTCATTTTGCTAATTATTAGGGTTTTTTGGTATAACGTTTAGCAACACCAATCTCAGCTTGAAATCCTGCATAAGAAATACAATGTTTGGTTAGCCAAACAAGAAAAAAAATAATTGCAAAAATAACTGTTACACAAATTAATGAACTGAAATGAAATTGGAAAAGGAAAAGGCTGTACTATTGAATTGGGGAAATCATAGATAATCTTCATGATACAACAAGCCACTAGTTTGATACTTGCAGAGTTCTTAGTCACTTCACCCAGGAAGGCCTAATTTACCAAGGGTTTTATATAAAACCTTCAGACTTACTTTGCCTTCCGTTCTGGGACAATGACACTTCATATATATTACAAACTATCTAACACTAACTGCTTGACCTCAATAAACGCTGCCCTGCTAATATCAGGTTAAATTATGCCGAAATCTGTGTTTAATTATGAGAGGCATGTATTTGCAGTAGATGGATTATGGATTAGAGTGAACAAAGACAAAAGAACCCTTAAAGTAAGAACGATCCCCACATAACAATCTTTAGTCAATGAAAAACGGAAGGATTTTTTTAAATCTCAAAGGGGCCTTAGCAGTGTTGTGAAAGGCGGTCGCCTCATAGCCAATGGCGAGAGGCGAGGCAACCCTTCATCGCCTATTAGCTTTGTGGCGAGGCGATCTTCCAAAGATTGAATGGTAGATGTGGGCCATTATTATGGAATAAGTGTAGAAACACTTTCAGGAAGTTAATCCGTACCTCTCTGTACAAGTACAATTAAATAGTTGAAAAAACAGAAAGCAACCTAATTTATGTTCACAATATTTTGGTTTTGATCCAGCTAAACTTTCACGGAAATGTTTGAACAAGCACAAGCTTGTACTCATAAAGGACTACTACTACTACTAAAACTACATTATATGATGCATCTGAATTATGTAAAACAAACGATCATGTAAATTTGCTCGACCGATGTAACTATTACTGCTCAATAGAGACTGCTTCTTTCCTTGCACTATTGATGCTTGTGTATGTTCACATCCCCATGGATATTTTAAATTCTGCACATCTATCGCTAGTGATTAACAATGAATCTTTTCAACAGATCACCTCAGCTCAAACGTCTTCGACTCGTATGTTCCTACAATGTCTCAGCCGAGGGATTGAGTGCAGCAGTGAAGAAGTTCCCATTATTGGAGGAGCTGCACCTCTACTACATCGCAATCACCAAAGAAGCCATTGAAACTATAGGCCGTTCTTGTCGGGGTTTGAAGTCTTTTAAGTTGAACAACCAGATCTGTAGACACCCCTACATTGAATACGATGAAGAAGCCATAGCTATTGCAGAAAACATGCCTGAACTGCACCACCTTCAACTCTTTGGAAACAAGATGACGAATGAAGGATTGGAAGCTATTCTCAATGGCTGCCCTCAACTTGAATCTCTTGATCTGCGACGATGTCTCAATGTCCAGCTGGGAGGGGAAGTAGGGAAGCGATGTTCCCAACAGATCAAATCTCTAAGACACCCTCAGGACCCCGCCGAAGATTATGGGCTTGATACAGAAATGCAGGACTTTGAATCGTTTGATGAGGATTACCCATCTGGATTTTCTGACATTGACCTCATATCAGACGACGATGATGATTATGAGTTTTCTGATGCCAGCAACTATTCTGATGATGATGAGATGTTCGAATATTGATGTCCCCTCTATTCTGTTGATGTCATTAGTCTCAGTTTTAATGTCATTTGTACACCTTGTGTTGTTGTTTTGGATCCTTTAATTTTCTAAATGTTAATCCCCAAGAATATAAAGATATCTGTTTCAGCACTTGCTAAGTAACTGTAGCAGATTAAGTGCCTAGCACATGTGTAGATTTGTGGTTGTTAAATTAAACATCCTTTGTGTCATTGTGCAACTACTCACTTTTATGAAGGACACATTCGAATCATTTGGTGCTTGAATCTTTTTTCTGTGTCTCTCTTGAATCTTTTGTAATAGGGATAATACAGACAGCTTAACTTGAGCTTAACTTGGCCTTAACTGGCAACTAAACACTTCAGTTTTGAAAGAGTAGAATTATCTACTTGTCTAGATGTGCACGCTCAAAGTTAGAGTGTTCTGAATCCAAGCTAAGGTGTATGTATTATGCCTTCGTAATAGCATAACAAGCTATCCCATTTTAAGATTTTGTCTTCTCTGTCTGCTTAGATTGTTGTATTATAAAAGGAAGAAGACTTGGCATATATCGCCTGATCCTATAGAGCTTGCCTCGCGATATCTAAGTTGTAACATGTTTAGTCGCTAACCCGGTAGTTTGGGCTTGGGGACTTCTATGTTGGAGATCTCAAGTTTGAAACATATTGCCTGCGAAAGCAACGTATTTGCCTTGTGGGTTGAGCTCGTCATACCAGACTTGCCTAGGTGCGGGTTACCTCTATTGCATTATGATTGTGGTTTTCCCTAAACAAATATCTTGAGAATAATTGAAATGACAATATCTGTTCTTGAGAACAAATTACTTGTTTATTTTATCAAATTAAGAATCATTTAATATTTTCTTTTGATATTGCCATTAATATTTTAAGTACCCTCACTCCAAATTATTGGAGTTACAACTTTAATAACCATTAACAAAGGTAATTTACGTAAAAATAGACTCTTAATAAAAATAATCTTTAAGGAGCGTGTCTTTGCTAATTACGAAGGATGACAAGACAATTAAAACTTTGAGCCATAAAATTTTGAAATTCAACTTCAATAGCCAAATATAACTCTAATTTTCACTTTAAAAATAAAAATTATTTTCTTCAAATTTCACAATAAGATATGGTCAAATGCCAACTTAAGATTCCATCATCACAATAATAACATTGAATTCCCAATAAAATACCAACAAAGGTTGTAATGAAATGGTATGTACCCTTTCATCCTTAACAAAAGGTCTCAAATTCGAGTCCTCTTGAGTATGGAGTCGCTATTGAGGTTAAAAGACACCGGATGATAAAAAAAAAAAAAAAAAAAAAGGAATTCCCAATAAAATTTTGGAGACAAAATCATAAAATCTTATCCATTTTGAGTTATCCAATATATGAATACCACCTCATCAAACAAGTAATCTAAGTGTATCCATTATAGCCTCATTCTATGGCCACAAACTCTTCATGTGGCCAATGCCCACATAAACTTCTTTCCACCCAAATAGATTTATAACAATTTAAACATACAAAACCAAAGAAGTATTCCAAAACAAAGAGAGAAAAATAAAACACATTTCCATTCTTTGATAATCTTGAGTTTTTGCAACAATGGCTGCCACCATGATGACTACTCTACCACAATTCAATGGGCTCAAACCCCAACCTTTCTCAGCTTCTCCAGTTCAAGGCTTGGTTAGTTCTCCTTTTTATTGTTTTTACGCTAAATTGCTCGTAGCTAAAAAAAAAATTATAATATGTTACCAGTCGATTTTCATTAAAGGATGTCACTAACATGTTCAATACTTTAACCACTGGACTGAACCTTCAACTTGTGTCAAGAATCGTCAACATTGATAATAAAATTTGTCTTGTCTATATAATGTCATTTTCCGTGTCGCTTAATACCCCTTCGGAACTCCATCCCCGTGCTCAATAATATTAGCGACAGATTTTGTTGTTTAGTTATATGATTTGTGCATAGCTAATTCCTCTCTTTTAATAAAGAAATTTAAAACAACACCATCTTTTTTATACATATAAAGGGAGATTCAACAATTTTACCAATGTACTTGATACAATTTTTTGACGAAAGAGATTCAATTGAATCCTTTTTAAATCATAAATAGCTCCACCACTACATATATATCAAGTTAGTACATTTTATTTTGTAGGTTAATATATTAGGATTATTATATATAAAAAAAAAGATTTACTCATAATTTATGTATGAAATTAACAGTTGATCAAAGTTAAAACTCTAATTGTTTATAATATTGTTTTTATATCTATTTGCAGGTGGCAGTTCAACCAAGACGCAACAAAGGACAAGGTGGTTTGGGAGCTCGTTGTGATTTCATTGGCTCATCCACTAATTTGGTAAAGATTAACCAATTGTCGGTTTATTTCTTTCTATCATACTTTGATTATATTTGTTCTGGATCGAGTTTCTATTAGTAGCAACCTCTCTAGTCTCTACACCTACAAAGGTAAGATTAAGATCTGCGTATATCCTATCCTGCTTATGAAACTACAAGAATTCAGTAGTTTTACAAATAACCAAAAAAGTTGTATTTTTTTTTCTGTTTATACAATATAATTTTTCAAGGGGTTCAATTTCTCTTTTTACACTACCAGGTCAACTAATAGATAATTTCAATTGAGATAATCATATTAGAACACACTATATAGTTTCGTGTCTTTTAACTTGACTTCAGTTGACAACTATGTCGTCCAACTTTTGGTGTACACAAGTAGGCACTTAAACTTGTAAAAAATTGAACAAATAGACACATGCGTATTGAAAATGTTGTTTGTGTTTGACAGATAATGGTGACATCAACAAGCCTAATGTTGTTTGCTGGTAGATTTGGGCTAGCACCATCAGCAAACAGGAAGGCAACTGCAGGGCTAAAACTTGAAGTGAGGGACTCTGGCTTACAGACAGGGGACCCTGCTGGATTTACACTTGCTGATACTTTGGCTTGTGGTACTGTTGGTCATATTATTGGTGTTGGAGTTGTTCTAGGACTCAAAAACATTGGTGCTATCTAAAATTTGTACTATTTATTATTATGTTTATAAAACCAAATCATCTTTTGTGAATTATTCATGTTTCTACCACATCTCTAGCTTCAATGTACACTTTTTTTCTTTTGAATTTGGTCGCGAAGGAAGGAAATATCGATGACACTACAACAACAACAATAACGTATCCAGTGTAGTCTCATAGAGTGAGGTTTGAGAGGATAGAGTGTATGCAGACCTTAACTCTACCTCAGAGGTGAGGTGAGAGATTGTTTCTGATAAATTCTCGGCTCAAGCCCAAAAACAATGTAGAAAAAGGTGTGATGGAAGTACAAGAGACAATACAAAATAGCAAAAACAACAGATAGTAGCATAGCAGTACTACGACAATAATCCTATAATCGATCTAACACAAAACAACAGATAGTAACATCAATTGAAGAACAAGAAACTACTAGAGTAGTACTACGCCTACTAGTAAGGGTGTAGTACTACTCTAACGCCTACTAGTAAGGGCGTAGTAACATCAAATGTCTTGTTTCGATTTGTATTCGACAACTCTGTAGCTTGTGCTTTGTCCTGTCTTTCTCTTCCATTCTTTTTTTAACTACTAATATGAATTAGATCGAAAATTCTAAAGCCTCTAAAAGAAAGGTGGACGAGAAAGAAAGGAAAAAATGAATCTTCTTCTCTAACGTATTTCCTTTTCTTATTGATTTTGATATGTTTTACTTGAGCTGAGGATCTATGGAAACAGTCTCTCTACCTTCACAAGGTAGGGGGATAAGGCTCTATACACACCATCCTCCCCAAACTCCACTTGTGGGATTACAATGAGTACGTTATTGTTGTCGTAATATTATGATGCCTAACCAAAAGGCTCGTCAACTTCTCATTTCAGTGTTTTAGCTACTGAAATGAGAAAAAAAGTTGAGCAATTTGCTTAATGATTTGTTGAAAACAAAGTGTGTAAAGAAGAAATGTGTCTGAACTAAATTGTCCAACCTAAGGCAAAATATAAATTGTCTAACATGTTTCAATTGCATATCATAAGGAATTCGAGCAATTGACCGAATCAATATAGCTATCCTTCTCCTGACACAACAAGGCAATTTGAATGAGTATCAAAAGTAAGTACTAAAAAGCTCTTGGATAAGTCATCGAATTTCTAAGCCTAGAAAAAGCTATCAGAAAGCAAGTCAATGAGCTAATGATGACCAACCTTTGATCGAAGGCCGAGTCGGTGTAAAGGATTGTCTAGGCTATGTAAGATACAGTATAACTAGATAAAATAGAATCCATCTAGTACACTTATAAGATTTTAAAGAGTGTATCAAACTCTACTCGTCTAACAATGGAAATATACTAAGATTAAGTATATTGATAAGTGATGACGTTCAAATTCACTCCTCAAAGTAAGAAAATGTATACGATCGTATGTAATATAATTTACTCAATTATAAATTGGGGTTAAATATTATATGTTACTTCCTTTGTCCCAATATATGTAGCACAAATAAAATTTCAAGAGTCAATATGTTGTTAATAATTGAGATTTACAATACTTTTTATGTAGTTTTCAAATTAAATAATATGTGTTACTTCTTTTGTCCCATTTTATGTGACACAAATAGATTAATTTTATAAATCAATCGAATTTTTTTATAAGCAATCAATTTGTCATATGTTTTTAAAAAAAATATTTTAAGTTGTCAATTATCATGATTTATAGTATTTTTTATGCAATTTTTAAATATATAAAAAAAATTAAAAATAAGACAAACAAATTAAAATAGAGGAAAAAAATAGGCAAATGTATATGTAAGTGTGGAACCACACAGGAGAAGCAGATATGTTGACTGTCACCTATGTGGTTATCCATACTTATATATAAGTAGTAGATAGATAGTAGATATATATCTATCTATCTATATCTATACTATCTTAAAAGCATAAACTCCTAAACTGAATGTTGAATTACTATAATACCCCCAATTAAAAATACTCAATTTATTTTATTTATTAATTTAATTATTTGTATTATATTAAATGTAGATACCCTTTCATATCAAAGGGTTGTGATTTTCTCAAAGAGATGTGACTTTTTCAAAGGGTTGCGACTTTTTTGACTGGTTTTGACATTTTCGATGAGTTGTGATTTTTTCGAAGGGTTGTGCCTTTTCCAATGAGTTGTGACTTTTGCAAAAGGTTGTGATTTTTTCGATGAGCAGTGTCTTTTTCGAAAGGTTGTAACTTTTCTAATAAAGAACAATTAGCACCTATTAATACTACTATTTGTTAGCTATAAATAGAGGGTTTCCTCTCACTTTAAACGACGATTTTTAAAAGTTTTGTACTCTTCTTCTTCTTAAAAAACCTCAGGGTTATTTGCAACAGTTGATTAAGTTCAAAATTCAACGAAATTCGAGGTACCACATAAGAAAGAGTTGGTGAACAAATTGTAGCAAATCATTCATAAATTTACACTCGTATTTCTTCTTACGATGTCCATAAGTTAGCAGTGACGAAATGTTGTGAGAAAGACAATAATAATAAAACAATATGAATAAAGTCACAATAATACTTTTAGCGTTCATTTTAGTAAAAAACAAATTTTAAAACATAGCACTAATCGAAAGATTAGTTTAATAATTTGATTTTTATTGAAATTCTTTTGTTTTATGAACGGACACAAACATCATCTAATATAATAATAAGAATTAATTCAAGTTGATAAAATATTAGTTATATGTTTGCAATACTTACTTTGGATATTATCATAAAAAAATTATTTATTAATAATATAAAAATTTTAATAGTCTATTTAAAGTTCTTAAATATTTTATGAAAATTGTATTACAACCTATTTAGAGTAGAGCCCTGATTAATCTATTTCCCTCTATGACATAGAAGTCTTCTGAATTAAATTTCTATCTTCATTTTTCCTTCTTTATTTATTTATTTTTGTAATAATTAATGTAATTGAGGAAGTTGAATTGAATAAAATATTTATGAACAAGTTAATCTCACTCATTTTTATTTTTTTCGTACATTAATATTTTATGGTATAAATTCATTATTCATGTTATCAAATTACAGACTCTTATATTTGATGTACATGTAAATAAATAAAAAACCTTATTTTAATTGTCAGTAGCTTTTAAAAAAACTCATTAATTTATCTCATGCAAAGTTCTATTCATTTTAATGAGTTTTTTTTGTAAATTCAATGCTGCCAAAAAATAATTTTGATCTTGATTATACATTGTAATTTTTTTGTGAAGGAGGTTCAGATGAATCTTTTCCGCTCATAAGTGTAGGGGGAGTGGGAGTTTGCTTGGTAAATATTTATTTGTACGGGATATTTATACCAAACAATACAATTTACTATAGTTAAGTGATTTAATGAAGTGAAAATATAGATTATGATCACGTGATCAATAAATATAAATACTTCAAACATGTGATGCACTCATTGATTTAATGTAAACATCTTATACGAATAAGTTTTTATTTAATTTTTTCATTCAACATCTTAAGTTCTTTCTTTATAAGGTGTCACTTCATCATCTACCTTGTAACAACATGGGATGACCATCTACCTCGCAACAACATGGGATGATTGATAAAAGATAAATAAACATGTAATTTGAGGCGGAGCTAGGTGGGGGTTCGTGGGTTCAGACGAACCCAGTATATTAACTCGTGAACCCCTAACAAAATTGATTGACAGCTTAGTAGAAAGGGAAGGCGTCGTGGAAATGTTTTCCATGCTAGAGTTCTTTCTCATTTTTAAAAAAAGGAAATTTAGAACCCTTAAATTCCTAATCATGAGATTCTTAATAAAAAGGCCGAGAGAAGTGTTGAAAGCACCTAAACTTGGCGAGAATTTAGGAGTGTATTTCACTCATATATAGAATTTCTTGCTCGAATTGCAGCGGAAATCTCACGAAAATCGAATCCAAGACCACTCAGAATTTTCACAACTAACTCATTGTTGGTGATTATAGCTCTAGCAGTGGCGAGCTCGTTGTAGAGAGAGTGCACTTGATGGAGATAATCGGCTACTGGGAGGGAGTCCTTTGATAGACGTGCGAGCTAGTCACAAAGGCTAAATATTCGTGTTTGGGACTTGTTGGAATAAGCAAGATGCAGAGAGTCCCAAGCAAGTAAAGCAGAAGAGGCAGCAGCTATAGTTGCAGCAATTGTCGGATCAACAGAAGCCATGATGACATTCTGGATCAATTGATCTTGACGGAACCAAAGGCTATAGGTTGGGTTCGCGACATCTCTATTGTTTTGTGTGATAGTTGTGGAAGGAACTGGGGAAGAGCCATCAAGATGGCCAAACAGATTGTGCTCGCACATGAGCATGGAAATCTGGGCCTTCCAAGTAGAGAAATTATGGCTGCCAACAAGCCTTATCGGCAGCTGGGACACAGGATTAAACTGAACAACAACGTTAGAGTTGCTGCAAGTGGTGGAGTCCGCATTCCGAACGTTCTCAGACATGTTAAGTTGCTTCAGTACATAGCTGAAAGGTAATTTATTTTCCCCAAAATTTAGGCTTCCATTATGAATGTTAATTTGCCACATAAACCGACTTTATGATGAATTATTACATGATTAGTTTAGTTTTATATGCTAAAATGTGTACTTTAAACCTCTAAGTTGCTCGGAATTTTCAAAAATGTTGTAGCACCCGTGTTGGATCCTTAAAAAATATGCACTACAGATTGGACACAGATATTTTTGAAGAGTCGAGCAACATAGATTTAAACCACCTGCCAGACTTTTTAAAGACAAATAGCCATATGTTTAAGTTTGAGACGCTTCATTGTTGTGTGAGTTGCTCAACTAGAGATTCATAACTGGTTGAGAGGTATCGTTGTGCAAAACATGTTGAGTGTTTTGTCTCGCTTAATGTGTGGTTCAGTGTTGTCATCAAGGCTCTAAGTCATACTTTCCATTGCTAAAGAAGCGACATTGAACATTTGATATTTCCATATATTTGTTATTTATGCTTATTATTACTGGTCCTATACTAAGCATACATATTTGCATTTTTTTTTTCTCCATTTGCGCTTTTTTCAATTAAAGGCTACACTTTATTTGTGCTTTGTGTGTAAAGCTCCATTGAACCTTAGCTTATTTTGCGGTTTTCACTTTGTGTGGTACTCATTTTGATAAACTTAGTTATGATTCACTTTCATAACAATGTAGAGATTAGAGGGTTGTTTTTCTTGAATACAAGAGAAAGGGTTCATCATAAACTTCTCGAATGTCGATCTTATTTACCGAGAAGTTTAACAGCCACACTTTAGGACCATTCACCTCCTGATACATGTATAGTTGACATAATCCAATGTATGTCCCATGAACTTTTAAATGTTGATGTTCCTCCACAAGTAAGCTTAACTGAACATGGATTATGCATTTCTGGTAGCTTTTTGCATCAAGTTGCTTTGTCTTATCTACCTTCTGCCATACGCTGGAATGTGTGAAGTGTATTTCCTGACATCCATGGTCTTGTACATCTCTTATACAGGTCTTTGAGAATAATGTTCTTCATACAAAGGTCTTTATTTATAAAGTACTTTGAATTCCTAAGTTTCTTAATGCAAGAGTAAGTATTGTCACAAAAACAGAACTCATGGAAAGTACTTGAGTAAAAAAAAGGAAAAAAGAAGATTGTAGTTACTCTTTGAAATAGGAAACGTCCTCTAACTCATCTCAAAGAACAAAGAATTATTTTCATAAAGTTGCTAGACGAATCTTTATGAATTTGTTGTTGTAGTACTTCATTACTCTTTTTGTTAGTGTTGCCTCTGAAATTCCATTCCTTCTCTTACTTCCCCAACAAAAAACTGCTCTTTCACTAAATCTGTCTGCGGAGAAAGCATGTTGTTTTATCTGTGTGTTTTTTTTTGTTTCTTTTTCTCAAGTTGCAAATTGTTATAACCTACTACTCCCTCCGTCATTTAAGTGTCTTAGTTGACTGGCAACGGAGTTTAAGAAATAAAGGAAGACTTACAAATCTTGTGGTCATCAACTTGCTATGTAGGATGTTGGAATTGAAAAACTTACTAAATATAGAAAGAGACTCTTTTTGGGACAGACTAAAAAGGAATATAAGACACGTACATTGGTACAGGGGAGTATTATATACCTTTCGCTGGTCTTTTGTACTAGGCCTGATTGTGTTAGGTGATATTGTTAAAGATCTCCTTGCAACTATGTTCTTGTATGTATTGACAATGTAGTGTTATTTTCCAAGAATAGCAGTGATATCATTGTTGACCTATTGGAATGTTTGGATTTTATTACTTGAGGTTCTCTACAATTTTTATGGACATACAATTTTTTTGTGAAGGAAAAATATTATTTTAAAAGTATTTATATATACTCTAGACAACTAGTACAATATATTGACCAAATTTAGTAACAAAGAAATAATATGTTCTAATAGTATAAATTACACAGCTTTCCTTGAAACAAGATCAATGCAAAATCGCCACTGGCGTAGTTGCAATGACTATTTATTTCAACAGTTTTAGCCTGAATCAATTGCAACCCAAGTCAGTGTTTCTATAGATATATAGATATAGATATAGATATAAATATATGAAATAAAACATCATTTAACAAAAAGTATTACTATTACATACTTCCCAATTTAAGAAATCAAATTCATTTAATCATTCAGGTTTGTCATTTAATAATCAAGTCTAATGAACATTTCAAATAAAATCAACTTCCAAGCGATAAAATAGAGGAGTTTGAAACAATAGTTAATGTTTGTAACTGAAACAACCTTTCAAATAACTCATTCCACTGGTGATGTGCCAAGAACAACATCACCTTCCTTGGTCCAAAATGCATCCACGCTGCGAAAGAGCGTATGCAGTTGTAGTTTCATTGATGTAATTTGGATAAAAGAAACAAGGAAGAATGATTGTTGTATCTTGATCCACAAAGAAGTGTCATTCCCATATCTTGATCCATTGGTCATCACTCACTGAAGCTACGATTCCTTTCGAAGGTGAATCTACTAATGAAGTGATTATACCAGAATGTGCACTATATGGTCTAGTTATGTTCCTCTGGAGGAATGGATTCCACACCTCCAAGAACTGCAACAACATTTAACAGGTATCAGATAAAGAGGTAAAAGGAGAAAAAATAATCGAGGACTACATGTGAATTAAACTTCAGATCTGACACGACAACTACTCAGTTTGGAGTTCTAATAGTCGTAAATTTCCCTCAACAGAGAAGTTATGAAGCAATGCAAAATCATCAAACACAAGTAGGGAAGAAAACATATTCAAATGAAATCAATATGCAATCAACATTTTCTTTATTGAGATTAAATAAATAGCAAGAACAACGATACTCTCGGAAGAAAACCTCATATCAAAATGAGCATTCCAAGACATTATTATGACACCATAACACAAACCTGCAGACGTCGCATATTCTTACCCTCCTATTATCCCTTTTTCATTTCTTAGGGTTTGGCTGACAAAGAGAAAAGTTCTTATTTTTTCGGAATGGTTCAATATCTAAGCATCCTAAATTATATTTGTTGTTTTTTGCAAATATATATAGCCATTAATTGAGTCAAGTCTACAAAGAACTTATGTATGGACTCAAACCCTTATCAGAAAATGTCCAAATTGTGGTAAGCATACCTTATCAGAACCAATCACCAACCCTAGAGGGTGCCCAAAGTGGAAAGTGCATGACTGGAACTTATTTCCACTAGAGTACAATTCATATAAACACTTTCCGTCACTAACAGACCATATCCGTGCACTATCTTCACTCACAGATGCCAGGTAGCTCCCACTCATCTCCCAGCAGATTGAATGGATGTCTTTGACGTGTCCCTATAAATCAAAGAAAACGAAACCACATTGATATGATATAGTTACGCAACTAATAAGATTATATAAAACAAAAGCTTGATAAACGATCAAGAATAAGCATCTTACTTGTAATTTTTTTTGGATCTTGTTAGTCTCTACATCAAAAATATTTATAATATTTCCAGTAGAACTAGCCAAAAAGTCCCCAAGTTGAGGTTGAAATCTAACTTGACTAATACCTCCCTGCATTTGTACCAAGAGCTAATCAATACAGTTTTTCAAGAATGAATTAGAGTTAATACTCAATAAACCACTCTATTCAGAACACCGTACAATGCATTGTTGAATGTGATACAGATGTTCTTTTGAAAACCTTGAAATTTTATTGGAATTACGAAGAAAAAATAATAAGAAAAAGCAATTCCTACAATCAAATGCAAGAATTCAAGAAAAAACACATTCAACAATGATTTGAATTGGATAATTAAGTAATCTCCAAATAGAAATGGAAACAGAAACAACAGCTAACTATCAAAGTATGGAGCCTTCGTATGTCATAAAGAGATGCCTTTTTATCAACATCTAAAGAAAAAGAAGAAAATAGAGACACCAACCTTAAAATTGAGTTTGCAATCACCGCTATTGACATCCCACAGTCTAATCTCATCATTGCTATCACAAGAACTGAGGAGACTCAACTTTGTTGGATGGAAATCTATTGACATCACATGCCCATCATGGCCGACAAGGTTTTGGAAAGGATTTCTTCGCTGGATGAAGACAAAATGGTGAAACATGTACTATATTGTGGTTCAAATAGACACAGATCAAAAGTAAGCAATTCAAGTGATTATACAGTAATTCTTATGAGAAATCCTGATTATCAGTAGAAAATAAAAAAGATTCTAAAGGTCTAAAGATGAATTGGTAACAGGCAAGTTCCTCAAATATTGACTCAAATGAAATGTATTATAGACAACATAATATTATGATGTTGATATTTGATATAATTGAGACAAAGGTTTTAGGTATTCTCACTACTGAAATATAGAATGTGACTATTAATGTCACATGGAAAATTGTATGAGCAGCTAAAAATAAATATATGTTCTCATTTAAGTACAAGCAAAATAATCAGGATAATATTAGCACAGAAATCAGAAGAAATAATGTGGACCAAGAACAAGAAAATCATAGAACTAATGAATATATATCCTGGTGATTTGAATCTGTGCTGACTGCTACTTGTGAGCCGTTACAACTTAAAAGAAAAGTTACAGAAAGACTCATTCGACAAAAGATCTGCAATGGAAACTAGTGGTAGTACCTTTGTTTCATCCCATATCTTCACAGTTCTGTCAAACGAAGATGTTGCAAACACTGTTGAGTTTGGTCTAAAACAGACATCTGTGACTTGATGAGCATGACCTTGTACACAACAAGTTTTGTTATTTCCCAACTCCCAAATCAAAACCTAACATAGATCACAGTACAAGTTTGTTAATGAGAGAAGTTAAGACAAGCACTCTTCCATCTGACCAACTAGAATCCTGTTGAAGATTAATAAGACAAACCTTCCCGTTGTCTCCACCGGTAGCCAACAACTCTCCTTTTGAATTGAAGTGGCAACATAGGAGCTTGCTCATTTTTGTGTCAAGGTTACGAATCTCTTTAAAAGAGTTTTCTGCAAAGCAATATGAAATCAATTATCCTTTGTGGCCAATTGAGTTCTCAATATGACATTAGATGCACAACCTAACAAGGTGAGTATGGAGCCCAACAACAGGTGACACCAGTTATGTACAGTCCTTATGGAGGATTAACAATTTCTGTCAACAGTCAATTATCTAAATTGCAACATTATTAATATTAATTTTCTTATGAACCATTAAACTTGTTGTCCCCTACCTTTCTGTGGAGTAGCAAATTTTTTCGGCCAAGCATCGATTGAACTACTTGCAATGACCAGACCATCATCTCCTTGGGAATAGCAGCTTATAGTTTTATTCTTTGCAACATCAGAGACAGTAGCATTTGTGCAAACCTACAACTCAGGAAAATATTAAATGAGCAAGAATGAAGTAGATGAAGACTAGATTGACATTCCATACGCATATGGTGACAGAGACAAGAACAAACTAGGAAAGGGAAGTCCAATCCCAAAAAATGATGATGTCTATCAGCTACAGAGTGAAACCAAATCACCAGCACATGAAGGGCTTAAGAAGTAGATGAAGAAAAATGATCTTACGGATGCCAAAGAACTCAATGGAGCTTTCCTCTTTATGCCACTCTGATACAAAACACAAATAAGAAATTAGAAGCCAAACAGGGGCACATGTTTCCTCAATTCTGGCAGTGCTAAAATATTGCTGAATTTGATGACGTTCAAATAAAATCAGTTACTAGCGACAGCCTTTGTGATCTAAGCCGTACCTTATTTGAAAACTGCAGTCCCAGCTGGTTTATTTTCTCCTGCACTGCAGGTTGCTTTCCAGATCTTCTCTTAAGTCCTCCTCTAGGAGCTAATTTTTGTTGGTTAGTTGGTAAAAACTCTGGGATCCTTTGATCTGTATCACCTACTAGCATCTGTTCAATGCCAGAAGAAAAAGTTAAGGCAGGAAAAAAATCTCAATCACAACAGTATAGTAGGGTAAACCTATATTTTGTCCCTCAATCTGTTGATTACTGGACTATGCAAACACTTTGAAATTTTTCTCTTTTTTTCTTTCTTCTACATAGGTTTCTCCTTTTAAAGTTGAGTTTTAAGTTACAGTTCTTATTTTACTACTACTAACTTGTTGTACAAGGTTTTTACAAAGAAATTTCAACAACCAGAAAATTCTAAATACCAACTCATGGTTTCCATGGCTAAAATAATTGCAGTATGCTACAATCCCTAGGAGCGAAATAGTTACTTGAGTGTTCAACTTACTCCTGCATCTATTCCACTTGAGTCAGCTTGAATGAACATACGGAAAAAAACAACAGTACTTGCACGGGCAGGAAGTTTGAGCTTATCCAATGTATGTACTATTAGGGCTGGGAGTCCGGTCGGTTCGGTTCGGTTTTTCGGTTTGATAAATATGTGAAACCAAACCAAATTGAAATAAATTCGGTTCGGTTCGGTTATCACAATTTCGGTTCGATTTTCGGTTTAACCAAATTTAATAAACAATGTTTTGAAAATTCCAAAAGCTCACACTAACGAAGTATGCACTGCAGCAGCACAACTACATTCTTTAATCTTTACTTTGTTAAAGACTCGAATTAATTGAATAATCTATGCCAACTACTGGATCCACTAAATGACTATAAAACCTCTAATACTATATTATGTACAATTGGAGGGGCAAATTGAAAAAAAAGAATCAAATGAAAGAATAGACTGGAGATGCAGAGAAGCTATTGGAGATGCATAGAAATATTGGAGAGCAGAGAAGCCAATGGAACAGTATGCTTTTAACATCCATTAATGAGATAACTCTAGCAGCTGCTACAATGGCTGGCATTGCAGCTACGCCTACCAGTACTGGTGATCCTGTTTTGGCACTAAAAATATCATCTACTATGATATATTTGGTTACTTGCAGGCGCCAGGCAGCAGCATGGCCATAATCATCTAGCCATATGGACTGGAGGTCGACTGTGGACTGGAGGTCGACGAGGACTGAGGATTGTGGTCGCTGGCTGCCTCGAGTCAGCATACCTACTGGTCGAGTGGTCGTGAATCGTGATTCACTGATTTGGGGGATTTTTCATTAGGGATTTTACATTAGGAATTTTACTGAAGTGAGGAGGGCTGGAGGCCAATTGATTTGGGTCATTCAAATTTGGGCCAAACAAATTGGGCCATAATAAGTGACTAATTGAATGAAGATGGCAGCCTATATAATATGTATGTAAATAATTTCGATTTTTCAGTTAACCGAGTTATAATAGCTAAAAACCGAAAACCGAACCAAAAAACTGAATTTTTAGGATTCAAAACCGAAACCGACCGAAATAACCGAAAAACCGAAACCGAAATTAAAAAAAAATCGGTTCGGTCAATTTATTCGGTTTGAACCATATTATGCCCAGGCCTATGTACTATGTACTACTACATTTGGTAGAACATCCTATAGTGGAAAGGGTGTAGTTCTCAAAAGATGTTCCTTTTTAGTTGGCACTATTACATTGGGATGTACAGCTTGATGGCTAATGACAGGGAATTGAAGCAACTCCCAGGGTTGAATATGAAAGGAATGAACTAACTAAAAGCTGACCCGAACCTAGAGGTCCTAAACACCATAATGGACTTTACATTTCTATTAACGCAAAAGTTCAAGGTACTCACAACGGATGGCCATCCTTGATGAGATGCTTGTTGGAGAGATATGTTGTTCCCTGCAGGAACAACAACGCAAAAAGATGATCAAAAGTGAATCTAAATTTAACAAGAAAGATAAGGTGATCTATGGGTACAAAGCATAAGAAGATCAAAAGGAAATTTATAATAAGGAGATCAAAAGTGCATAAAATGCCAACAGAACCTGATGGAACATTGTACAATATATAAAAAAAACAGCTAGGCCTCAATTCCGAGCTACTTGGGCACATTGTAAAATTTAGTGGTAAAAATTATTTGAAATTCATCTATCTGATCACGACACGAACTTCTCATGGTGCTTTTTCTAAAGAGAACATGTAATGAATAGCACTCATCAAACTGATTATTTTGCTGAATCTAAGTCTTAAAGATTGTCTGTTTATTTCATACTTCCTTCCATGTTAGTTTTCCGAGTGTATTTTGCAGTGAAAATTGCCAATTGATAATGAATCGAACTTCAAAATGAAACTGGAACTAGAACTAAGAAATTACAGTGATTAAATCTTGGTCAGCAATTCAATGGAAATTAATTGCACATACAGAGTTTCATCTTCAAAAAACTTAAAAGATAAAAAGATGTGAAGGGAAAGGGCATTGTATCAAAGTTCTATTTTAGAAAAGCCTCCGACGCATACTTGCTTTGGTGGATCTTATTCCTAAGTTGTCATATGTTCATCCTTTTCTTACTTCAACCTACAACATGCATCTTTACCCAAATGGGGAAGTGTGTCATATACAATCTTAGTTGTAAAATTTTTACTAAAGGTAATCTCTCACTAGCCATTGGCATAATCACCAAGAGAATGGGAGTCAACGATAGATATCACATGTGTCCATTGGCATAATCACCAAGAGAATGGGAGTCAACGATAGATATCACATGTGTAGTTTCATCAAGTTGCGCTCATATATCAAACAAGCTTTAAATTGGAGTAGAGCTCAATTCGAATATATGTACACCAGATCAAACACAAATCATTATAGTAACAAGCGAATTTACAACCTTAAAATCGAGTATAATACACATATACTAGTATAATAAATTTGTATCTTAGAATCAAATCGAAAAGTATTTTTATATTACAAACAACAACATACCCAGTGAAATCCTACAAGTGGATTCTGGGAAGGGTAGAGTGTACACAGACCTTACCACTACCTCGTTTTCGGAGGAAAAATATTTTTATATTAAATATATAATGTTTTTTGTTTTCTATAAGTGTAATACTAGATAAAACTCTTAATACACTTTATACATATGTCAAAATAATTATTTTCAACAACATTAATTGGCCTTAATGTTACACATGCCAAAATTGAAAAACATGCTAAGGTTGAGTTAGTCGAGTTGTATGTACAAACAAATGTGGCTCGCTTAATATCTCTAATTAGTTGAACAACTAAGTATTACCCGATAAATAAGGAACAAGAGCAACCTTAGACCCATGCAAGCCACATTTATAAATCTATACCACATGTCATTTCCATCCGAAATGGTGTTCGTATGGCTTGGCTAGGTTAGGAAGGGAATCACAAAGAAACAACTGTTATTCGAGAATCTTTTTCTATGTTAGCTAGTTGGGTAGTCATCAATCCATCATCCTCATTCCTTTCCTGATGTGAACTTGAACAATGGTAATTCAAAGATGTACCAAGGTCATCAATAGTTTTGAGGAGGTTGAATATCCTTACATGATTCATATGGGGCAAGCAGGTGGCGCACATGTTCTATAGAAGCACTTGTTCAAAGAACCGCAATGAACATCATACTAATGATTCATTTTATTGGGCTAGTGTGCTATAAGCCCAATTGTGTGATCAAGGTTAAGAAACTCAATTTGAAAACTTAGGTTGGTTAGAAATATATCGAAAATAATTAAGATATTACCACATATAGTCTAGGTAGTACTCCTATCAAGGTAGCCCATGACTCATCAATAAGTCATTCTAAGTGACACCTTACCAATTTATCATTCTTGAGTAACACCATGCTCCTTACTTTCTCAAAAACAAAGTAACACCATGTTCCATAAACTTGTATATAATAATAGTTACACCACGACACATTGATTGAATCAACCTAAAGTTGGCTATTTAATATACTTCTTCTTATAATGGTAAAGTAACTTTAAAGTTCATTGCTTAGCCTTACGTATTGAAAGTTTTAGTTCTAGAATAGGTATGACAATTGAGGGAAGGAGAATTAACCAAAGGTGTAAGTGTGAAGAGTGAAGACCTTCTATTCTATATTTTAAGATCACTACATGTTCTCAAAAATTCAAACATAAAAACTTGCTCTCCTCCAAAAACCCTATTCCCCAAGCCCTCGTAACATTAGTCACTTCCTTGAGCTTGCATTCCAAGTTAGAATTCCTTGGAGAAGGAGAAAGCAATTTAGGCAGATTCAAGTTTTTTGAAATGTGACCATCTCATTTAAAAGTTTAAATTGTTAATGAGAGCACACTTTTATATACTTAATTATATTCTCAGCAAGACCCCTCACCTGTGGGCCTGATTCTTTTTCATGAGCCAAACACGTGAAATTTCTCTTTGATAATGGGTTGCAGCGAAACTCGATCTCATGCATGCTCCGATATTATGTTCAAGTATGTAACTATCTCATCTAAAAGCTTAAGTTGTGAGAGAGAGAGCACATTTTTATTTACTTAATTATATTCTCAACAAAGCCGACGAAACTTAGGTAGTTAGTTCAAAAGTGACTATAGTACACTTTAGGAGGCAGGCTAATTCTAATCAACTCTGTGCTAGATTCATTGCCAACCTATGTGATGTCCCTCTTTGCTATGCCAGCTAAGTGTAACACCCCAGAAATTTTTTGAGCTAAGACTCGAACCATCCTTCGTTGTGAGTAGGATTTTACCGAGGAATTTAAAATTTCTTAAGTGTTAAGGTCACTAGATTTAGCACCTTGAGTTCAAAAAAGAACTAAATTGGAAATAGCAAAATCTGAAATTTTGCAAGTGATGAGTTATGGGTCAATTTCAAACGACCATAACTCTTAGTACAGTATGAGTTAGGTGGGCTACAAGATAGCTAATGAAAGTTCTTTGAATTATCTTTCGAATGCCACCGAGTTTGCAAAATTTCGAGCTCGTATGAGAGAGATATGCCCGTTTGAAGTCGGGCTGTCCAAATAAGGAAAGTTACCCGAAAATAGTAAGGGGTATTTTGGTCTTTTCCTTACCCAATCAGATTTAATTCGTTTTTAGTAAGATTTTAAGGGTCTAATCCTATTAGGTTCAGTTTTATAATCCTAATATACGCC